>PVJX010001499.1:0-13380 GCA_004027295.1 Dolichotis patagonum | reverse complement strand
CTATATCCTAGTGTGTAGAGGAAGTGCCCTTACCCCTCTATGATGTTGTTTATTGTGTCAAATTGAAACACTTAGTGACTCAACAGGGGGGCAGAGTCCTTACTTTGTAAACATCCTGAGCTGGTGCAAGAGAGGGCAGGGAGGTATCCTGCTTACAATATAAGAGAGGAAAAGAGACTTGCTTTCTCCACTTTTGCTCTTGTTGCTTTTGCTATCTTTTTCCACCTTGAAATGTTCCCCCTGTGCCATGACACCCTGCCTTGGAGTTGGGTGATTATAGAATCAATCCTCCACAACTGTGAGATAAATAAACTTTTCCTTCCATAATTTTGGGTATTGGGTATTTTGACTCAGCAATGAGAGAAAAGTAACTGAGATAGGCATTCAGAACTCCAATTAGCCATGACCAAAGTAAATCTTTGGCATCTTATAGTTAAGATTCCAGAAATTCAATACAAGAATTTAATATTAAAAGCTATCAGAAGAAAGAAACACATCACCTGGAAAGGAAAACCCATCAGAATATCACCTGATTTCTCAACACAAATCCTCAAGTCAAGGAGAGCTTGGAGTGAACTATTTCAAGTCTTAAAAGAAAACCTCCAGTCCAGACTGATGTACCCCACAAAACTATCTTTCAAAACTGATGAAGAAATAAGATACTTCCATGACAAAGAACATCTGAGGAAATTCATGAACACCAAAGCAGCACTCCAAAATTTTCTGAAGGACATTCTAGACATACCAAGTACTATGACTCCACGAATTCCAACATAAGGAGTCCAGCAGGCAAGACAAACAAGCAAAGAGGAAAAAAAAGGGGGAGGCAACAAGAGGAAAATAATATGAAAAGGATGAATCAACACATATCACTTATAAACATCAATGTTAATAGTCTCAATTCTCCAATCAAAAGACACAGACTGGATCAAAAGACACATAATGGATCTTACAATATGCTGCATACAAGAAACACATTTAACTCAAAAAGAAATTCACAGACTGAAAGTCAAAGGATGGAAAACAGCACTCCATGTGACAGGAACCCAGAAAAAAGCAGGGGTAGCTATTCTATTTGCAGACAAAGTGAATTTTAAGACAAGACTAATTAAGAGAAATATCATTACATCCTTGTAAAGAGAACAATCCAAGTGGAAGAGATAAGGATCATAAGTATAGATGCAACAAATACTAATAATGTACCCAGCTATATAAAACAAATAGCAACAGACATGAAAAATCAAATAAACACTAATACAATTGTATTGAGGATCTCAATACCCAACTGTCACAAATAGATCAACTAGACACAAAAATCAACAATGAATGATTAAAACTGAGTCAAACTATTGAACAAATTGATTTAGTAGATGTCTACATTGTGTTTTACCTCACAACATCAGAATACACATTCTTCTCTGCTGTACATAAGACATTATCCAAAATAGACCAAATGCTAGTTCATTATTAAATAAAGGCAAAGGACATTATGAAATAAAGGCAAAGGACTTGAAATCATCCCATGCATGCTATTTGACCACAGTGCAATGGAATTGGAAATTAACAGAAAAGAAACCACAAGAACTTCATAAACATATGCAAATGAAATAACAGCCTCCTGAGCAACAAATTGGTCAGAGGTGAAATTAAGGAAAGAATTAGACAGTTCACATAGTTAATAATGGCTTTGCAACATACCAGAATTTAAGAGCCAAAATGAAAGCAGTCATATGAGGAAAATTAACAGTGGTTAATACCCATATAAGGAAAACAGAATGAATTCAAACAAACCATTTAATGCTTAACCTCAAGTATCTTGAAAAAGAATAAGTGTAGGAAAAGAAAATGTTAAATTATTATTGTTTGTGGATGACACGAAACTCTTCATACAAGACCCCAAAAACTCCACTAAAAGACTTCTAGATTTAATAACCAAATTCAGTTGTGTAGCTGAATTAAAAGTCAACACTTAAAAACCAATAGCATTCCTGTACACAAAGAAGTTCAAAGACAAGAATTAGGAAAACCGCACCTTTCACAACAGCATTGAACAAAATGCAATGCTTAGGAATCACCCTAACAAAGTTAATGAAAGATTATATATATGTTGAAAATTACAGCACTCTGAAAAGGGAGGTCTAAGAGGATATCGGGAAAGAAAAGATATTGCCTGTTGGGGACAACAAATTCACAATGGCTAATTTTCCATACTTCCTTAAGGAATAAAATAGAGGCTTGGGGTTATTGGTACCACTTACTTGAGATTTCCCATTGACTCTTTTACCGTAAGACCATCTATACACTCTTGAGCATCAGGATCATACTCCAGGACAAGATCCTTCTTAGTATAAATTTGTCTATGCCTTCTTGAATCCTGGATTATACTCCAGGACAAGTTTCTTCTTAGCATAATATCATCTACACCCTCTTGAGTCATCCTAGGATTATACTTGCCCATTGAATCACAAACCTTTGAGACGTCTTCCAAATTTGAATCTTTTGCTAGCCCTCACTATCCCTGTGTACACCCAATATATAGTGGCTGTCTCAGAGTGTCAAGTTGGACACATTTAGAGACAATGACTTCCCAGCCAGTTATGTATTACTAAACATATTTTTGTCTTTTAATTTTATCCTCTTGCCATATCCTTGATACAGACAATCAGGCCTCTTTGTCTGGTCCCTAATAATCCCTTGCTCAAGAATGGGAAGAACCAACATTATGAAAATAGTCATACTCCCAAATTTTTATACAGATTTAATCTAATCATAATCAAATACCAATAGCATACATCACAGAACTAGAGAAAATATTGCTAAAATTCATTTGGAACCAAAAGAGACCTAGAATAGCAAAGGCAATTCTGGGCAACAAAGGCAAGGCAGAAAGCATCACAATCTCTGACTCGAAGTAATACTACAAAGCTACTGAGATAAAATCAGCAAAAAGTAGACTCGTGGATCAGTGGAACAAATTAGAAGATACAGACACAACTACAAATACACTCAGACACATTATGTTTGACAAAGAGGTCAAACATATTCACTGGAAGAAAACCTCTTCAATGTATGGTGCTGGAAAAGCTGGCTGTCCAAATGATGAAGACTAAAACTAGACCTCTGCCTAACACCATACACTAAAGTCAAAATGGATCAAAGATCTAAATTTTTTTAAAAACTTTATTTAGAAAGAAAAAAAAAACAACCAAACAAAACAGAAAAAAGGTTAGCAACAATACAGAATTCCAAAGGAAAAAAAGAAAAGAACAACAACAACAAAAACCACTAAGAAATCACTAGTTGATAAGTTGCATACTGTCATCTTGGGAATAGTTGTTCAAGTTACAAAATTAAAACATACAAAGTAGACATTCAAACAGTGAGACTATTAACAGTTCTGCTCTACAATCTCACAAAAACAGTAGTATGGTCATCTATCTTCCACACTTAAACATACATGCAGTTATATCCTTTAGAGCACTTTCTTTTGCTCTCTCTTTTACAGTAGCAATTATGCATTTTGGGTTTTATTACTCCTACAGTTCTTATTACTTTTTTTTTTATTTTAAAGAGAATAAAAAGAGGGCAGAACAAAGCAGATCAGAACAGAACAACATAAGCAACACTTTACAACAAGACAACTGGACATTAACAGTAGCTGTCAAAATATCTCTTTCTCTGCTATAGTTGAGCATAGTTTCAGATACAATAATATCAAACATAACACAATAGTATAAAACCATTCAAGAGAAGGAAAGAATTACAGGACATTCTGAATGGAATGACTATGATCAATGGCTACTATAATATCTCATTTTCAATAAAAAGATTTGTTTATACTATCACATATATTAAAATCCAAATAAGACACAACATGATAGAACTGATGGTAATAGCAGAGTAGAAGCATGGTAGGACTTCTAAGCAAGACGATGTTAAATCAGCAGTGGCTGCCATAATGTTTTGTTTTCTTCAAAACCGCTGTTCTTACCATCATGCATAATAAAGTCAAACAAAACAGATTAAAACCATTCCAACTGATGAATGAAAACATTGAAAGGCTTCAAAGCAATGAAGTGGGAAATCATGATTACTATAAAATCTTATATACTCTTACCAATTCTCATACAAGGGAGACTATATGGTATTTACCCTTGTGAGTTTGGTTTATTTTGCTTATGAGTATGGTCTCAAGTCGTGTCCATTTATTTATAAATATCTCAATGTGATCATTCTTTATAGCTGAGTAGTACTCCATTGTATAAAAATACCACAACTTTTTAATCCATTCCTCAGTTGATGGGCACTTAGGTTGTTTCCAAGATCTGGCTATTACAAATTGTGCTGCTATAAACATGTGTGACATATTTCACTGTGGTATGATGTTTTCAGTTCTTCTGGGAATATGCCTAGAAGAGGAATAGCTGGGTCAAATGGGACTTCCAAACCCAGCTTTTTGAGGAATCTCCAGACTGACCTCCACAATGGATGCACCAGTCTACACTCCCACCAACAGTGCAGAAGAGTTCCTTTTTCCCCACAGCCTCTCCAGCATTTGTTGTTGGTAGTTTTTTCTATTCTGGCCATTCTTTCTGGGGTGAGATGGAATCTCAGTGTGGTTTTAATTTGCATTTCTCTAATGACTAATGATGATGAACATTTTTTCATGTATTTATTTGCCATTCATATTTTTTCATCTGAGAACTGTGTATTCATTTCAGATGCCCATTTTTGGATTGGGTCTTTGAATTTCGAGAGTCTGATTTTTTAAAATTTGTTATAAGTTCTAGACAGAAGTCCTTTGTCTGAGGGACAATCCAATAAGATTTTTTTCCCTATTTGTGGGTTTTTTCACTCTTCTGGAAATCTCTTTTGACATGCAGAAAGTCTTTAATAAGATATGGTCCCAGTTATTGATTCTGGGAAGTATTTCCTGTGCAGTTTTATTCTTGTTCATGAATTCTCTACCTACCCCTATATCTTCGAGGTTTTTACCTACTTTGTCTTCCAACAGATTTAGTGTTTCTGTTTTAAGATTGAGACAAAGATCTAAATATTAAAACAGAAACAATATACTGGAAGAGAGAATAAGTAGAAATCTCAAAGACATAGGGATAGGCAGAGAGTTCATGAGCAAAAACCAAGCTGCACAGGAAATAGTCCAAAGAATCAACAACTGGGACTTACTCTTATTAAAAAGTTTTTGCACATCAAAAGAAATCACTAACAGTGAAAAGACAACCTACAAAGTGGGAAAAAATTTTAGCCAACTGTCCTTCAGACAAAGGACTTCTATCTAGAACATAGAAAGAACTGAGAAAAGTCAAGGGCTCTAAATTCAAAGGTCCAATCTAAAAATGGGAATCTGTGATGAATATGCACTTCTCAGATGAAGAAATGCAAATGGCAAATAAATATATGAAAAATTTTCAACATTGCTGGTCATTCAAGAAATGCAAATTAAACACTGAGATACCATCTCAACTCAAAAAGAATGGCTATCATGAAGATATCAACCTTTAACAAATGTGGGCAGTGCTTTGGGGAAAAAGGAACCCTTCTCCACTGTTGGTGGAAGTGTAGCCTGGTGCACCCATTGTGGGAATTAGTGTGGAGATGCCTCAAAACACTAGGATTAGAGGTCCCATTTAACTCAGCTATTCCCCTTCTGGATACCTTACCTGAGGAATTAAAAACACCATACCACAGAAATATATGTGTACCCATGTTTATAGCAGGACAATTTGTAGTAGCTAAATCTTGGAAACAACCCAAGTGCCCATCAACCAAGGAATGGATAAAAAAAGATGTGGTATGTTTATATAATGGCATACTAATCAACTATAAAGAGGGATAAACTCTAGGATTTTATAGATAAATGGGTGCAACTATAGAGCATACTCATAAGTGAAATAAATCAGACTTGCATGTGTAAACATATTATCTTCTTAATATAAGAAGGTGAAAAGGTAAATAAGATCCAAAATCTATAGTAGATATCTTAAAAGGGAAAGAAACTGCTCAAAAGTAAAGAACAACTGGAATGGGTGAATGGAAAAAAGAAGGAAGGGAAAAGAATATATATATTAGCTCAGATAATTATACTACTAATTTCTTTTAGTTCATTGAAAGGAGCAGTTTCTTCTTATATTGTTTGATTTAATTTTGCATGTGTATATCTTGTAATCTGAATAACCACACTGACAATAACAGTATGCAATATATTAACCATTGTCAATTTTCTATTATCTTGTCCTGAAATTCTCTATCATTGTTTTCATTACTTTTTTCTCCTTAAAAAAGAAAAAGGAAATAGGTCAGAGGGGAAAGGAAGGGAAACAAAAATTGAGAAAATAAGGATAAAATGAAAGCTCCTGCCTGGCAAGTGGAAAAGTGAGAAGTCATGAGGTCCATCCCCAGTACCAATAACCCTCCCCCAAAACTGAGCTTGTGAATGGGGAGTGGAAAGGAGTTTGAAGAAAAGGAATGGGAATGGGAGAAAAAAGGGAAATCAAGATATCTGTACAGATACAAATGTGGCCATTATCATAAATTGTACCAATAAACTTAAAAAAATTAAAAAAATTGGGCTGGGGATTTGGCTTAGCAGTATAAGCACCTGCCTGACAAGCACAAGGTCATGAGTTTGATCCCCAGTACCCCCCCAAAATTAAAAAATGGACCAAAGATACAAATTTTAAAATAGAAACAATCTGATGGAAGATAAAATAGCTAATATTCTTCAAGATACAGGCTCAGGCAAGGAATTTCTGAAGAGAACCTGACTTGCACAAGAAATAGCATTAAGAATCAAGAAATGTGATTCTGCCAAATGAAAAACTTCTACACCATAAAGAAAACAATAGGGCTGGGGATTTAGCTCAGCAGTATGAGTGCTTGCCTTGCAAGTGCTAGGTTGTGAGTTGGATTGTTGGTAAAAAAAAAAAGAAAAAAAATAAACACATTTTGGCTGGGGATTTAGCTCAGTGGCATAAACACCTGCCTGGCAAGCATGAGGTCCTGAGTTTGATCCCCAGTACAAAACAAAAACAAACAAAAAGAACTCAAGGAAACAACAAGCTGGTGAGAAGACCTACAAAATGGGAGGCAAGAATTCTACTACTCAACCACCAGTGTACTCTGAAAACCCACAGAATGGGAAAACTTTTGCTAGCTGTTCCTTGGACAGAGGACTAGTATCTAGAATATATAAAGAACTAAAAAAAATTTAGACTGTCCAAATATAAGACCCAATGAAAAAAGTGGAAAATGAAATGAATAAACCCTTTTCAGATGAAGTACACCTAGCCTATAAATACATGGAAAAATGTTCAACATCTTTCACCTTTGGTTAAATACTAATCAAAACAACACTGAGATCCTATATTACTTTACAAAGAATGGATATCACTAAGAAATCAGGGCTGGGGATTTAGCTGAGCTATATAAGTGCTTGCCTGGCAAGCAGGTCATGAGCTCAATCCCTGGTACAAAAAAATGAAAAGAAGGAAGGAAAGAAAGAAAGGAGGGAGGGAGGAGGAAGGAAGGAAGGAAGAAAATCACTTTTGGTTGGGGATTTAACTTAGTGGTTCTAGCGCTTGCTTGGTAAGTGCAAGGTTGTGAGTTTGATCCCTAGTACAAAAAAATCAAAGAAAAATAAATGGAGATGTGTGATATAAAAGGAATGCTTTTACATTGTTGATATGAATGTACACTACTATGAACATTATTAATGAGATTTTCCCAAAAATTAAAAATAGAAACTCCACCTGACCCAGTTGTTCCCCTTCTAGATATAGTCCCCAAAGAATTGAAAATATATTACAGTGATATATGCATACTCAAATTTATAGCAGCCCAATTCATAATGGCTAAATCTTGGAAGTAGCCTATTATCCATTCACTAACATATGAATCAGTAGATGAATGGATAATAAAAATGTAGTGTTCATATAAAATTGAGTGTTGCTTTGCCATAAAGAATGATAAACTTGAATCATTTGAAGAAAGTAGAAGAACTTTCAGAATATAATGTTGTGATACAAATTGGGCACACAAGATGAAGTGCTCATGGTTTCTTATACTAGAAATCCAAAATATACGCAAAGCCCAAAATTTAAGACAGATAATAAAAAATACAGAGGTCTTTTCCAAAGCTAAAGGAGACAAAGAGATGCAGGAGGGGAAGGAGAAAAATTAAGATATGTTATGTATACAGACTCATCCTCTAGGAATGTAAACTGCAAATATGTAACAATAAAAATAAAAATTTAGCCAAAAAGTACAAAATAAGTAATGGGTAGATTCATTCAGTGGGGGAGTAACCCTATATGGATTGCAGCACAGCAAAAGAAAAGAATAGAAAAGGAAAGGGAAAAGGAAAAAGCTAATCAATTAAAAGTATAGTTTAGCCATTGGGACCTACTATGTGTAGCCAGTACAGACCAGGAGAGAAGCAGCCAGCACCCACCCCCATGTACACATGAGCCACCCTTGGCACTCCCCCTCAGGTAGCCAGCACAGGCTAGGAGAAGAAACAGTCAACCTCACCCCAAGAGCCTGATGGCCACCATCAGGGACCTGTAGCCAGTGTGGGCCAGGAAAACCAGTCAGCCACACCTCAGAGAAGCCATGGATGTTTGAAGAAGTCCACCTCATGCCCCACTGCCTCCTTGGGAATCTAGGTTAAGAGAAAAGCCAGTGCTAAACCCCTTCCCCTACACCATGAATGGGTAGCCAATGCGGGAAGTGCCTAGGACCCTAAAACTGGCTTGTCCAAAGGAAACCAGGAAAATGTCCAGACAAAAAAGCAAAAGGCAAGCATGAGTCCCCATCTCGTAGCTTTGAAGCCTTTCAATGTTTTCAATCATCAGTTGGAATGGATTTATTCTGTTTTGTTTGACTATCATGCATGATGATATCAACAGCTGTTTTGAAGAAAACAAAACATTATGACAGCTATTGCTGATTTAATATCATCCTTCTTAGAAGTCCTACCATGCTTCTATTCTTCTACTACCATTGGTTCTATCTATCACATTGTGTCTTATTGGGATTTGAATATGTGTGATAGTTTAAACAAAATTTTTCTATTGAAAATGAGATATTTCAGTACCCATTGATCATTTTCTGTTATTCAGTTCAGAAAGCCCTGTAATTCTTTCACTCTTTGCATGGCTTTATACTATTTTGTTATGTTTGATATTATTGTATTTGAAACTATGCTCAACTATAGCAGAGTAAGAGATATTGTGATAGCTACTGTTGATGTCCAGTTGTCTTAATGTACTGTGTTGCCTATGTTGAAATAAAAAAAGGCAATCTCTGGCCTCCAGCCCACACAGAGCAAGCCCAGGAGAGATAGACATAGAAGAAATTGGAAGTTGCACACCTGAAATTTCTGGGATGATGCCAACTAAAGTAAAGGAACAACTTCATGAGACTGTAAAAGAAATCAGACCAGAAATGCTATCTCATAAAGAAGAACTGACAAACATAATGAAAGGGCTGTTGAGCATATCTTTTATTCCTTTTTTATTTTAAAGAGAATAAAACAAGACAAAACAGAACAAAGCAAATCAGAGTAGAACAATGCAAGTAACATAGCACTTCACAACAACACAACAAGACATCAACAGTGGCTACCATAATGTGTCTTGTTTTCTACAAAATAGTTGACCACACCTTCACACACAATCTTAATAAAATAATATAAATCTAATAAAATAATAAACCTAATAAAATAGTATAAAACCACTCAAAAGAATGAAAGCATTACAGGACTGCAAAACCAAATAACAGGAAATGAACAATGCCTACTATATTATCTCCTTTTCCTCAATAAAGTTGTCCATACTATCACACATAATAAAATCAAATAAAACACAACAGGATAGAGCCAATCAAAACAGAAGAACAAAAGTATCTTCAAAACAAGATGATAGTAAGTCAGCAATGGCTACCACAATGTCTCATTTTCTTCAAAATAGCTGTCCATACCACCACACATAATAAAATCAAGCAAAACAAAATGAAACCAATCAAAGGAATGAAAGCATTATAAGACTTCAAAGCAATATAATAAGAAACCATGATTACCATAATATATCCCATTACATTCAAAATAGCTGCCCCTACTGTCAGGCAGAACAAAGCCAAACCTAACAAAATTGTGAAAACAGTGCAAGAGCTCAAGACAAGACAATAAGAAATTAACGTTAGTTTCCACTTTTCCCTCCCAGGTGTTTCCTCCCCTTTCACTCTTACATTAACTATTTTGCTTTTGGATCCCATTAACTCCTTCTGTTTCTTGTGCTAGGGTTCATGTGCATGAGTTTGAACTGTTTTGCCCATTAACATGATCTCCAATTGCATCCATTTACCTACAGGAGCCTTGAGATTATTTTATATTGTAGCTGAGTAGCTTTCCAATACATGAAAATACTATATATTTCTTATCCATTCTGAGGTTGATGGCCAAGTTACTCTTGCCTATTTTTTTCTGATTTCCTGTCACATGGAACAATTGTTTTCTGTTCTTTGATTTTTGGTCAGTGAACTTCTTTTCCAGTGAGATGTGTTTCTTGTATACAGTATATTGATGGATCTTGTTTCTGGATCCACTCTTCCTTTGTTTCTTTTTATTGCAGAACTGAAGCCATCTACATTACTGTTTACAAGCAGCACACATTGGTTTGTCTCTGCCATGCTATCCTCCTGCTGTTGGCCCTTCGCTTTTCCCTTTCATTCAATTTCCTGTCTTGTTTGGTGATCCTCCTCTGCTGCTGTTCCTGGAACCATGGTCATTTTTATCTCTCTCTAGAATATCCTTTAGCAGTCTCTAGAGTGTTGGTTTAGTAGTCATGAATTCCTTCAGTTTTTCTTAATCATGGAAGTATCTTATTTTTCCATCAATTTTGAAAGATAATTGTGCTGAGTAGATCAACTTGGATTGGAAGTTGTTTTCTTTCAGGGTTTGAAACACTTTACTCCAAACACTTTTTGACTTTATGTTTTGTGTTGAGAAGTCTGCTGTGATTCTGATTGGTTTTCCTTTATAGGTGATCTGTTTGTTTTCTCTAACAGCTTTTAATATTCTGTTCTTGTGCTGAATTTCTAGGATCTTGATTATTATATGTCTGGGTGTAGATTTACTTTGGTTATGGCTAGTTGGAGTTCTATATGCCTCACTTATCTGCATGCAGATCCATTTTCCATGTTTGGGAAGTTTTCTTCTATTACTTGTGTGAATATCCTTTTAATTTCATTTGTATTGACCCCTGCTTCTTCACTGACACCTATCCCTCTTAAGTTATGCTTCTTTGTAACATCTTGCAGTTGTTGAGTTGTTATTTCCTGATTCTGTGTTATTTTTATTTTTCCTCTTTTCTTTTTAAATTTTATTTTAAAGAGAATAAAACAAAAGAGGACAGAATAAAGCAGATCAGAACAGAACAATGTAAACAACAGCACTTCACAACAAGACAACTGGATATTAACAGTAACTACCATAATGTCTCTTTCTGTGATTCTGTGTTATTTTTCTTATTACATTTTTGTTTTAAAGACAATAAAACAAAAGAGGGCAGAACAAAGCAAATCAGAACAGAACAACATAAGCAACACAACACTTTACAACAAGACAACTGGACATTAACAGTAGCTGTCAAAATATCTCTTTCTCTGCTATAGCTGAGCATAGTTTCAGATACAATAATATAAAAAAATAACACAATAGTATAAAACCATTCAAGAGAATGAAAGAATTACATGACATTCTGAACCGAATAACTATGATCAATGGCTACTATAATATCTCATTTTCAATAAAAAGATTTGTTTATACTATCACATATATTAAAATCCAAATAAGACACAACATGATAGAACCGATGGTAATAGCAGAGTACAAGCATGGTAGGACTTCTAAGCAAGATGATATTAAATCAGCAATGGCTGCCATAATATTTTGTTTTCTTCGAAACTGCTGTTCATACCATCATGCATAATAAAGTCAAACAAAACAGTTTAAAACCATTCCAACTGATGAATGAAAACATTGAAAGACTTCAAAGCAATGAAATGGTTAATCATGATTACTATAAAATCTTATATACTCTTACCAATTCTCATACAAGGGAGACTATACAGTATCTAAACATGTGAGTTTGGTTTATTTTGCTTATGAGTAGGGTCTCAAGTCGTGTCCATTTATTTATTTATTTATTTATTTTTTAAAAATAATTTTATTTAAAGAGAAACAAACCAAAACAAAACAGAATAAAGGGTAGCAACAATACAGTATTCCAAGGAGAAAAGGAAAAGAACAACAACAACAAAAAAACCTAAGAAATTATTACTTGACAAATTACATACTGACTTCTTGGAAATAGTTGTTCAAATTACAAAGTTAAAACATGTAAAGTAGACATTCAAACAGTGAGACTGTTAACAGTTCTGCTCGATGATCTGACAAAAACAGCAATATGGTCATCCATCTTACCCACTCAAATATACATGCAATTATATCAAAAGGGTAAGATTAAACACAACAAAACAGAACAATGCAGATCACAAGAAAGCAACGTAAGACATAAATTTCAAAACTAGACAATTGGAGATATTCACTCTCTATCATACTGACTTGTTTTCTTCCAAATAGTTGTCCATATTGTCACACACAAGGAATTCACATGAAACAACCTAGTATGCAATTGATCTGAGCAGGACGAGGAGGGCATTTCAGGTCTTCAAGACCAGACATTAGGGGAGCCATGAATGGCTGTCATAGTGTCTCTCATTCTCCTCAAAACAGCTGTCCATACCTTCATGTGTGTTGAACTTAAACTAGGCAAAGCAAGCTAAGATCACTTTGAACAAAAAGTGATAGTTTTGCTGGACTTCACATCATGACATTATGGAATCAGCACTGGGTATTGTAGTGTCTCTTTTTATTTCAAAGTAGTTGTTTATTTCAACATGTGTTATGTAGTTGGTTTGCGTAAACTGTTTATAAGCTCTACACATGCATGAGTCTCTACATGTATATCTATCATTTCTGTATTAGCAGGAAAAACAAAAGAAAGCAAGATAAAACAATTCCTAGAAAAGCATGAGGCAGAAAAGTCACATAAAACCGCAATACAAGGTGATCTACAATGTTTACCATGGTGTCTCAGCAATATATAACAACATTAATAAAAACAAAGCATTAAAGACATTATCAGACTTCAAAAGCAAGTAATAATCAAACCAGAGTGGGTATCTTAGTGAATCTTGTCATCTTCAGTGTAGTTGCCTATACTCTTAGACTTGATGCTATCCATCACAACAGATTTAAATAAAATCAGTCAATACAAAGTAGCAATCTAACAAACCAGA
>PVJX010001498.1:0-159978 GCA_004027295.1 Dolichotis patagonum | reverse complement strand
TCTGGAGATTCCTCAAAAAGCTGGGTATGGAAGTCCCATTTGACCCAGCTATTCCACTTCTAGGCATATTTCCAGAAGAACTGAAAACATCATACCACAGTGATTTATGTGCACCCATGTTTATAGCAGCACAATTTGTAATAGCCAGATCTTGGAAACAACCTAAGTGCCCATCAACTGAGGAATGGATAAAAAAGTTATGACATTTTTATACAATGGAGTACTACTCAGCTATAAAGAATGATCACATCGAGCTATTTATAAACAAATGTACACAACTTGAGACCATACTCATAAGTGAAATAAACCAAACTCACAAGGGTAAATACCATATAATCTCCCTAATATGAGATTTGATAAGAGTATATAAGACTTTATGGTAAGCATGAGGCCCCATCTCATAGCTTCGAAGTCTTTCAAAGTTTTAAATCATCAGTTGGAATGGTGTTATCCTGTTTTGTTTGACTATATCATACGTGATGATATGACAGCTGTTTTGAAGAAAACATTATGACAGCTATTGCTGATTTAATATTATCCTTCTTAGAGGTCCTACTATGCTTTTTTTGTTCTGTTACTATTGATTCTATCTACCACATTGTGTCTTATTGGAATTTGAATATGTGTGATAGTTCAAACAAATTTTTTTCTTTTTTATCAAAAATGAGATATTGTAATACCCATTGATCATTTTCTGTTATTCGGTTCAGAAAGCCCTGGAATTCTTTCACTATATGCATGGCTTTATACTATTGTGTTATGTTTGATATCATTTTAATTAAAACTATGCTCAACTATAGCAGAGTAAGAGATATGGTGTTAGATACTGTTGATGTCCAGTTGACTTAATGTAAAGTACTGTGTTGCCTATGTTGTCCTCTTCTGATCTGCTCTGTACTGCCCCCTTTTGTTTTATTCTCTTTTAAATAAAAAAAAAATCATGTCAATACATGTATAGATATGAATTATAATATGTGTAGTACAATTATAAAACCTGTAGTATATATATGTATTAATTTTAAAGTTTGCATTTATGTCTAGATATTTTACAGAGTAATTGTTTTAATTTTGAGGAAAAAAATTCAGTAAAAACAAAATAGGTGTATACACACACATTAAAATAGGTAATTTTAAACTTTCTTGAAAGTTTCATAATCTTTTTCTAAGTCGTGTTTTATGTAATTTGTTGAACTGATAATTTTCTTTGTGAATTTTCATTTCCAAGTGATATTTATAAAGGTTTCTGCATAATTCTTTTGTTTTGTTTTGATACTGAGCATTGAACTCACGGCCTTGCACTTGCCAGACAGTTGCTTGTGCCACTGAACTAAATCCATGGCTCTGCATAATTCTAACAAGAAATTTGCTTCAATTTTTAATATACTGCAGCCAAAGATTGACTAAATGTCTTATAATGTATATGGTAAACTACTATGAAAATAATCAATAAATATTTAATGATGTAATTAAGTCAGCATGTTACAGCTAAATGCTACCTTGTTGAAATAATAATTTTCTACTTTACAATATTCATTGACATAGTTGTGATAAGAAGGCTCTATTTTGTTTAACAAGCTACCATCCTGACTGGTGCTTACGACACCAGCACCATGGGATGCAAAAGACCATATGCTTCAGCTTCGTACAGTTGAACTGTGGGCTGCTGAAACCAACAGGGACAGCTTGAGTGACATTTTAAAATTGTTTCTTTTCTCTGAGTGGTTTTCATTTAATCACAATAATACTCTGGGTCCTATCTTAGGCCACAGTCTTTTGAGGGAACGTGGCTAACAAGACATATGTCCTTGTATACGGTTTTCATTTGTTAACGTTGTGGGATTGTCTTCACATTGACCACGATGAGTTTATTCAAGGAAATTAAATGTAGCTAGAGGAAAAAGAAGAGGAAAAAATTGAGCAGTAATGGAAATGAGCTATTGCTCAATAGGAATTTTTGGCAAATAGACTTAGCGCTTTTGTCAAACACTGTTAACGCAGCTACTGGGGACTTTGCCTGTGGAGAACAAGCTCATGTTTGAGGCGGTAATGAAGTGGGCTGCTGTGGGAACAGCTCCCGTGGACTCCTAGCTGCCCCTCTCCCCAACCTACTGCCCCGTCTCTCACCAGAGAAATGAGCCTACCTCTCCTCTCACAGATTGTGCTTATTTACCCTCTGTTATTTTATCCAAATGAATGCCCATCTGTTCTAGTCTTTAGAGTTTGGTTTCCAATTCCAAAACAGGGTGGATAAACATCTCCAGCTCCAAATCTCTTTAATGCACGTTGTGGTGCCTGTACCACCCTGCTTACATTCCCTTTGTGTGTACTTAATTTAGTTCTCCATTTTGAAAGGGCAGGGAACTTCTAAATTCCAATTTTGCTTCCAGGACTTGGGAAACTTCCAGAACTTGGGAAATTACCCTAGAATAATTTGGAAAGCCTATGGTGTCTACTGAGATAGGCTCAGTCTAAGATTCCATTTATCAGCTAATATCCATAAACTTCAACTTTGAGTAACAGAGTTTTAAGTCTCAGTTATGTCAACTATGTCAAGGAGTCTGAATATGTCTAAATAAGTGTGTTCTCTCTTTTTCCCAATGTGTGTAGCAACACTGATAAATGGTCTATAGAGAGACTATTTAAGGAACATTTATAGACCTTTATTGGTGAGGGTTCTCAAGATCCTTCTTTAAGTGGATTTGATCTGTTTTTATTTATTTAAAGGATCTAGGGCTCTGATCTAACTCAGAAATGAAGAGTTGGTGATATGAGATTTTTTTTATCATGGTGAATAAAATTAGATCTCTAGCCCCAAGCTCTAGTGTTTCTCTGTGATTATTCATTGAAAATTAATTAAAACACTGACCATTTATTTTATGTTTAGTGACAATTGTCTTTTGCCAAATATGTAAGTGAATGAAAACATTCTATACTGTATAACCATACTCCATTATGGTAGCTGTAACCATCCTACCTGGAGTGATACAGGAGGAGGTACAGCCCTCTGTCCTCTGCCAATGTAGAAGCTTACATTTCAATGGCAGCATTTTTCACCTTTATCTCTGTTGGAAACAACTGAAATTTTCCTATAATGCAGTGACCCCTCCCCTTCTTAATATACTTCTCAAATTCAGGAGATAAATGAGATAGATGGGTGGATTGCACGCAGTACAGTTATTTGTTTCACTATTTTTAGCCTTTTATACCTTGGAGTCTTTGTTTATATTACAATCAGGAATCTTTGAATCTCAAACTCACTTGATATAATTCAATCTTGATTGAATGCCCTAGTTAACCAGACAATAATTGCTAAAGCCCTATGCAGTGGCAGCTGAAGCAAATACATGGACCCCAGGAACTTCGGCAAGATAAGCGTATTGACAAATTCAGTCATTTAATATAGAGAATTGCTAAAGCAGAGATCTTGGCCCTCCGTGTGGTATTATCCAGAGTTTACAATACGCATACCAACCTGCTTCTTAGAACTCTACTACGATCGGAAGAGTTGCGTCAGACACAGGCAGGAAGCATGCGACCGATAGTTCTGCTGACCACTGGGCTTGCTGCTGACGCTCCTGACCTTCAGCCCTCTGCTGCTGACCTGTCAGTTAATGTGACATTAAACTCTTCACTTACTTTAGAGACGTTAGCTGCTTCTTGTCTTACTGCCCTCTCATGTGTCTCATCGCCTTTTTATCAGGAGCATAGACTCTTTTGATATTCTTTCTTATTTTCTTAATAACTTCATTACTTGTGTTTTACTTAGAAGAGAAAATGGTATTTATCAAGCTTTTTATTAGAAGTAAATACTTATCATTTTATATCAAAATAAACATTGAAGATTTCCTGGATGAAATAATGTCTTAGCATGCATCTTTTTCTGACTGCCTTGAAGTTCTTCATATCAAATATCATTCTTGTTTCACAAAAAGTGTATACTGCTGACCACCATTCTCCTAAGCAAATGACACCATGCACACACACATGTGGGTAGCAGCATCACATTCTTTATTATATTTATTTTCTTACTTACAGACAACATTTAATGAGTAGGTCATTATTTTCTAGAGTAGGAATAACATTACCACTAGTTTATGTCAGAGATAAAATATAGTAGATGTATATCTTAATGACCATATTCAAATGATAAGAAAGTTTAGAATCAACTGATGATTTTTATGTTAGTTTTATAAATCGATGATTTTGGTTTTTGAGATTTATGAAAAATATGTCCTTATAGATTTCTTTTATTTCTATATATAGAAACTCAGGACCTTTGCACTGAGCTACATCCCTATCCCATTTTTTAATTTTTGTTTTGAAACAGGACTTACTGTCTGTACATTGCCCAAGCTGGGCTCAAACTTGTAACTCCTTTATTTTAGCCTCCAACTGCTGGGATTGTAGGCATGTACCATCATGCCTATTTGCTTTTATTTCTTTTATTTCATAAGATCCATCCATCCAGTCTCTGCCATAGTTATTAATATAGTTAAGAGTCAGTTCTATATACAATTATTCTGTCCTTCTGGCCTTTGCTAATCATTCTTGAAGCATTGTTCTCTGTTTTCTGGAGCATCTTAAGGTTCGTGAGCTTGTATGCTTTCTTAAGCTCTGCATATTCACATACGTTTCTACTTTCATCTTGATCTCTTATATTTTAGGCTTGTTTGCCTCATTCCCTTTTTGAGCTTGAATGCAGCATCTCACACTATGGCTTTATTTGGAAAAAAATGATGCTTAAGTGGTTTATGATTATTTGGTTAATATTAGTCTTTTTCATATGCCTATAAACTGCATGCAGCAAGGTGAGAATTTGTTATGGTTTATGAGAGAATCTCTTGTAACAAAAAACAGTGTATCATGTTTGACTCTTAATAAATTACTTTTTTATGAAAATATGAGAAGGAAAAACTACATGAGGCTGGGTTTGGAGAATGTGTATGATTTTCATCAGATAGAAATGGTGAGACAGACCATGATACAAAATCGGAGACTACTACAGATTTTTCACGGAATGTCAGGTATCTGCTGGACAGAGTGGGAAGAGGAAAGGAATCAGTGATGTCTTATCATTTTAAGCAGCCCAGGTCACAAAAAAGTAGCCTAAGTCATAAAGCTTGGGCAGAGATGATATACTTGTGGGTAATTGGCGTTTGGGGGGCTATGTGTGCTGGAAAAAGAAAGGTCCTTGAAGTTGAACTGCAGAATGCAGAAGGAAGAGCTGATTTTGTGAAATGGTTACTTGTTCAATTTTAGTGACATTTCTGGGATACTTGGTTGGTTGACAATTTAGATCTATGGACAAGAAAGTGGGCTGGAATGTAATTGAGTCAGACCCTATTTTGCTGCTGATTAAATTTATAATTGAAGCAATTAGGGATTTTTGCTCTGATTTGCAAAATAAGCAGCCTATTTAGGGACTAGATATTCCCTTAAGTCTTTCCTGCTTTCAACTTCGCCTTTTTACCCTTATAAAATTTGATAATCATAAAATATAGTTTTTATTTTTGAATATCTTTGCATATTTTATTATGGTAAAAATATGCCTACTATAAAATTTAGCATTTTAATCAGTTTTAAGAATAAAATTTAATGGAATTAAGTACAATTATACTATTCAGAAACTATCATCATTTTTCATATGCAGAACTTCTCTATGATCCCAAACATGAACCCTGACCCAACTAAATAATAGCTCTGCTTTCCTCCAACCTCATTATCATGGTAACACCCAATAGTATCATCCTGGGTGGAGGGATAGGCATATTCATAGATAATATACCTTTTTATGTTGAATTTTTATTTAACATTTACAAGCTAAGCAATTTCTGAACTATTCTGATTCTATGTGTAAAACATAACTACACATAAATACAGTATCTGGAAAGCAATATACAATCATTGAAGATCATGATGGTCTTGTGAAACATTTTTTGTTGTCCCTGTAAAGTTTACAATTTAGTTATATGAACACTTTGTCGTTCCAAATTATATGTAAAACCAATAATTATTTGTCGTGAGGTATATCTAACAATAGAACAAATATTTGCCAACATATGGTATTTTTAAATTTAGGTGTAATAGTTAAAGGAAAATTGCACTGAAACAATATCTTTAGAACTGAAAGTAATCTGATCAAAGTACAGAAAAAAATCTAGAAATCAAACAATAGCAAATGCTGGAGAGGCTGCAGGAAAACTTCTACACTGTTGGCAGAAAGGTAAACTAGTGCACCAGGATGGAAATCAGTATGAAGATTCTTCAAAGCACTAAACTTAGAAATCTCATTTGACCCAGCTATTTCCCTTCTAGGTATCTTCCTGAAAGAGATAAAGACATCATATTACAACCACATGTGCATACTCATGTTTATAGCAGCACAATTCATAAGAACTAAATCTTGGAAATGGCCCATATATCCATGAACAAAAGGATAAAGAAAATGTAGTATTTACACACCATAGGGTTCTACTATGTCCTAAAGAAAGATAAGCTTGTAGAGGAATGGGTGCACCAGTGATCACGTTGTTGCCATAGTCAGACACACAATATCACATTGTTTCTCTTATATGAGAAACAATGGTAAATAATAAAGAGCGGAATAAAAGATAGTTATTTCTCAAATGGGAAGAGGATCAAGAGATGAGGTGGAAGAACAAGGGATGAAGAAAAGAGACTGAGATATACTGTGTACATTACTAACTCTGTACCAAGAATACAAACATTCTGTGCTACACATATGTAAAGTTAATTAACTAATTAATTAAAAATAATCGTGTACTTATACCAAAACGAATGTTTGGAAACACCCAGCTATGATGTATAATAAATAGTTCATGGTATTATTTCACCACTACCACAAAGTGAATAAACATGCCATACAAAAACTAAATTTAGTGTTTGTATCTCAGTCACCAAAACTATTT
Source organism: Dolichotis patagonum (assembly GCA_004027295.1). Lineage (NCBI taxonomy): Eukaryota > Metazoa > Chordata > Mammalia > Rodentia > Caviidae > Dolichotis > Dolichotis patagonum. The sequence continues at coordinate 153,049 of PVJX010001498.1, read as the reverse complement.
AGCATAAGTCCAAAGCTTTTTTATACTAAGAAAATAAAAATGTCTATAACATTGTCTAATGTTTTTCAGCCTGATTTGACTTATAAATTCCTTTTAAAAATACAATCAAATATGATATCAAATCTATTAATATCAATGCTATTATTTTTTGAGTATGCTCTGCAAAATAATTTAACACATTATCGTGCAAATATTTTTGCAGCATGATCTTAAAAAATATTTTTTATTTTTATTTATGTAAAAAAGATATAACAAAATTTCATAGCAAAATAATGGGAGAATAACAATAATTAATACAATGCATGTTGTTATCTTTAAAGTAGTTGCTCAGAATATGATATGAGCAAAAAGATTTCTCCAAGTAATATTAGCACAACCTTTCTTTTCAATGAACTAAGAGAAACTAGTGCTCTATCTTTGTTTTTCCCTTTTTCCCTTCCATCTTTCCCCTTTCACCTAACCCAATTCCTTTTTCCTTTTGAATAATTCCTTCCCATTTCACACTACCTATTATACATTTTAGAACTTATTTACTCTTTTAGTTTCTCACACTAGGGGGTTAATAAAATATTTATACATGTGAGTCTGATTTGTTTCACTTACAAAAATGTTCTCAAGTTGCATCCATTTACTCATAAAAGTCTCAAGTTTACCATTCTTTGTGACTGACTAGTACTCCATTGCATAAAAATATCACATATTGCTTTCCCATTCCTCAATTGATGGGAGTACGGGCTGTTTCCAAAATTTAGCAATTACAGATTGTGCTCCTATAAATGTGTGCACATAAATCACTGTGGCATGATGTTTTTAATTCTTCTGGGAAGATATCTAAAAGGGCACTGATTGTGTTAAATTGGACTTCTAATCCTAGTTTGTTGAGGAATTTTGACACTGATTTCCAAAGTAGTTGTACCAGTCTATATTCCCACCAACAGTGGAGAAGGGTTTCTTTTTTCCTACATCCCCGCTAGCATTTGTTATTGGTTGCTTTTTGATAGTTAATCTTTCTGGGATGAGATGGAGTCTCAGTATCATTTTAATTTACATCTCTCAAATGACCAATGTTGTTGAATATATTTCACATATATTTATTTGTCATTTATATTTATTCATCTGAGAAGTGTGTACTCATCTCAGATGCCTATTCTTGAACTGAGTTTTTATATGTTTTACATATAAGTTCTTTAAAGGACAATTGGTTAAAATTTTTCCTACACTGTGTGTTGTATTTTTACTCTGCTGATGATTTTTTATGAAGGGAAAATTTTTTTAATAAAATGAGATCCCAGTTGTTGAATCTTTGAAGTATTTCCTGTGGAGTTTGAGTTTTTGTTCATGAACTCTCTGCCTACACTTAAGTCTTCCAGTAGATTTAGTATCTTTGTTTTAATGTTTAGATTTTTGATTCATTTTGACTTTAATTTATTACATGGTTATAGACATGGGTCTAGTTTTAGTCTTTGGCATATAAAGAACCAGTTTTTCCAGCACCATTTATTAAAGAGGCTATCTTTCTTCCAGTGAACATGTTAGGACCCTCATAAAAGATAAGGGGGATGAGTGTGTTAGTAGTTGTGTACGTATCTTATAATAATCTGTTATACTGATCCTCAGATCTGTTTTTTGCTAGTACCATGATGATTTTATCATAGCAGTTATATAGTATAATTTCAAGTCAATGATTATGATTCCTCCTTCCTTGCTTTTGTTGCTCAGAATCATTTTTGCTACTTTATGTCTCTTCTGTTTCCAAATGAATTTTAGGAATATTTTCTCTAGTTCTATGAGTTATAGTGATGTAAATTGCATTAAATATATATAACAATTTTGGAAGTATGGCCATTTTCACTATGTTGATTCTTTCTATCCATGATCAAAGGATATCTTTCTATTTTCTGATATCCTCTTCAACTTCCATTTTTAGAATACTGTAAGTTTCCATATATAGATTTTTTTACTTCATTTGTTAGATTGATTACTATGTATTTCATTTTTCTTTTTGGATGGTATTGTGAAGGGTGTGGTTTTTCTAATTTTTCAGTGAGTGAGTTGTTTTTGTACAGGAATGCTATTGATTTTTGAGAGTTGACTTTCTATCCAACTATACAACTGATTTTGGTATTGAATATAGAATAATTTTGGTGGAGATGTTGGGGTATTCTATATGGAATATCATGTCATCTGTGAATAATGATAATTTAACTTCTTCATTTCCTGTCCTTATTCCTGTTACTTCACTCTTCTGTCTAATTTCTCTGGCTAAAGTTTCTTGAACTATGTTGAGTAGAAGTGGCATCCTTGTCTTGATTCTGATTTTAGAATGAAAACTTTCAATTTTTGTCCTTTATGATGTTGTTTCATAGATGGTTTTTATCAGATTGAGATAAAGACCATGTATTCTGATTTTTGGTAGGTTTATTTTTAATCATGAATAAGTATTGAACTTACCAAAAGCTTATTCTACATCTTTTGAGATGATCATGTGATTTTTGTCTTTGGCTCTGTTAATGTGATGTATTATGTTTATTTGTTTGCATATGTTGTGCCACCCTTGCATTCCTGGGCTGACTTCTACTTGCTCATGGCTTATAATCTTTTTGGTGATTTACTGCGTTCTGTTTGCTAGTATCGTATTTATTGTATGTATTGTATCATATGTTCACTAGAGGGATTGACATTTAGTTCTCTTTTTAGTAGGGTCTTTCTCTTGTTTTGACATTAGCATAATATTTGTCTCCTGGAATGAGTTAGGGAGTATTTCTTTCCTTTAGATATCATTAAAGATTTTAAATAATATTGAAATGAAATCTCCAAATTTCTAGTAGAATTCAGTCGTGAATCCAGCAAGATCCTGACTTTTTTGTTGGTAAGTTTTTAATTACATTTTAAATTTCATTGTCCGATATTGAGTAGTTCAGAATTTGTATATCTTCAGCTTTGGTAATTCACATGCACCTAGCAATCTGTCCATTTATTCTGTGTTTTCCAGCCTGTAAGAGTAAGGATTTTTGAAGTATGTATTGATAATCTTTTGAACTTCTTCAGGATCCATAGTGATTTCACTCTTTTCATTCATCATTGCAGGAATTTGAGTCTTTTCTTTCCTTTCATTGATAAAATTAGCTAAGAGTTTATCAATCTTATTTATTCTTTCAAAGAACCAACTCTTCAATTCATTAATTCATTGTATTTTTTTCTTAATACCAGTTGAATTAATTTGTGCTCTGATCTTTGTAATTTCTTCCCTGGTTTAGGCTTTGTGTTTAACTTGCTCTATTTTTCTAGAAGCTTCAGTGGCGGCCTTAGGTTATTTATTTGTGCTTGCTCTGTTTTCCTGATGTGAGAATTCACTGCTATAAATTTCCCTCTGAAGACTTCTTTCATTTTGCCCCATAGGTTCTGGCATGTTGTATCTGCATTTTTGTTTAATTGTAGTTGTTGCTTAATTTCTTCTTTAATTTCACCTGTGAGCCATTGGTTATTCAGGAGGGTGTTATTTAATTTTCATATGTTTGTGGAGTTTTTGCAGTCTTTTACCATTAATTTCCTATTTCATTGCATTATGGTCAGTAATATGCATGGGGTAATTTCAATTCCTTTACATTTACTTAAGCATATTTTGTGGGCTGGTATATGGTATATTTTAGAGAAAATCCCCTAAGAAGCTGAGAAGAATATGTGCTCTGATATTATTGGGTGGAACACTAAGGCCCTTTGTTCACAAGTTTGATTCAGCTCTGATTTTTTTGCTGCTTTTGGGGGCGGTTCATCTACCTATTTGTGACAGTGAAGTATTAAGTTCCCCCATTATAATTGTGTTTGAAATATATTTTTCATATCAGTTCTATGTATTGGTTATATTTGACTGATTTCATTATTTTCATATTATTTTGTTTGTATATACTTAAGAATAAATATCAAATCCTGTTCGTGTGTGCATGTCTGTGCATGCATATAGGTATGGAAGTGATGGCAAGATGGAAATAACTGAAAATTCATACTTTCCAATAATTCATAGTTTAAGGGAAGAAAAAAGTAATTAAATGTCAACTGGTAATATCCTTAATATGTTTAAGAGTTCAGGAGATACAGGAGATAGGATAACATTGTAAATAAGAATATAGTTGATTGAAATCATGTGGTCAATGAGATACACGAAAGAATAGATTAAGATAATTTTCTGGATTCTCTTTTGAATAAAAAATGGCTTCATCTTCCTTCCACAGAATCTCTCACTTTCCTTTGTCAAGAAACTGATTGGTATTTATTTATGTGTTACTATATTCAGCAGATACATAATGGATATCTTTCTAGGTCCTGGAGAGATAGTGGTGAACAGCATGTCAAAGATTTTGTCTGTAAGATTATATTCTAATGAAAGGGACAATAAAGCTAGAAGAAATAGTTAATGCTAAGCACTTTCGAGTGCATGAAAATACAGTGATATTGTAGCTCACAAGACTAATTGTGGCTAGAGGCTAGGCTTCCTTATGGAGGGGGTGTTGGAGCCAGGCAGGAGAAGGTCAGGGCGTTCCAGGCACCCACAGCAGCGGGTGCACAAAGATTGAGGTCAGATGGAGAGCAGAGAGGGAATACACACAGGTGGTAACAGCGAGCCCCTGGGAAAAGTGTGTACGCTGAAACTGCAGAGGTATGTATCATGTGTGTTAAAATTTTTCACCATTTGGGCATTTAAGACGCTCTGTATCTGGCCACAATTTATTTATCTGACTGAACTTGCATTGTGCTCCCCTAGTTTGGTCACTGTTTTTATCATCATCTCTGGTTTTTCAATTTCTGTCTTTTTATAGTAGAGTTCTACCCACTTAGGATGCACTTACCATGTTTTTACATTTGAAGTACCAATTATTATTGAAAGATATGTCTTTATGTGAAATGTAATTGGTATTATTTAAATGTAGAATCCTGTGTAAAATATTTGTAGAACACTTATTTTAAAAATGTATAGTGTAACAGACCAAAAAATATTTAAAACATTTAAGACAATTGTGCTAAATCAACCTACACTTTTAGATTCACTGTCTGTGCTGGATTGCAATATGTTGTTTTCTATTAGTCTGGATTTTTATCTGTACATATGATAATTAACTTTCTAAAGTCTTATAAACAAATGAATCTGATGCTGGAAAAATGAAGAGTATGGAGAGAAGGGGAAAAAAGAATTGAAATGTGTTATATACATGAGCCAGTCCCTTACAGTGAATGCACTCTGTATGTACTGCAACATATAATAATAAAAGTCAAATAAAATAAATACAAAGAGATACATGCAAAAATGTATAGTACTTAGTATCTTAATACATTGCAGGTTAAATGAAGTATAACCTTTTAAAGAAAAAACCTTTTCCTTAATAAAGATGAACTATGTGATGCTGGTAAAATACTTCAAAACCACAGATATGAAAGAAAACTTAGAAGAAAAAATATTATTACTAGTCCACCGAAGATATTGCTGTTGATGTTTGTCTTTATGCTTACGTCATTTTCATTTGTAGATAATTCTGTCTTTCTATAACTCTGTTAATCATTCACATCTAAATATAAACCATCTCAGTTTTTATCTTAAAATATGTTGAACATTTCACGTGTAATATTTTTCCTTCTATGTAGGTTTTTATTAATTTTGTAGCTAAAATCCATTTTAATTAGCGTCGTACAAACACATAGTTGATAGTTTTCTGATTATTCTCTGACTTGCAATATTTGAATGCAAACTTTATGCTACATTTTTGTTCAATCTACAGTAATGTTTTCAATGGAAATTCATAGAAGTGGATTAACTAGATCAAAAGATAGGCAAAAGGTCACAGCTTTTGATACTTATTTCTGAATTGGTAACTCTTACATTAAATAACAGTTTTGTAGCTATTTTACTATTTCCTAATATTGAGCACATTGGCAAATTATGCCCTTTACCGGTTATAAGACTGTTAAGACTATAGTCTCCATTTAAATCATTCATATAAGAATGGCTTTGTTTTCTTAACAGTGACTCTGTTAGGTCATCACTGTAATGGACTGAGAGCGAGGATGATCTTGGTTTGCCTGTGCTGTGCTAGTTTCTTCTCAGATCTGACTCAAAGAACAGATGACCTTGATGTTACTCACTGCTGACCTAAATTCATAGCTCATGATCAAGATTATATTTTCAAACTTGAGTACAAGAAAACATCTAATAGAAAATTAATGTAATTACCCAGTTTATACTATAAGCAATACGTACTTGAAAAGCTGCATAAAGTGTGTTTTAAAAAAAAATCACAATTGCACATATGTTCCTACAGTAACTTGAATTTGTTATTTGGCATTTTTAATGCTTAATTGTGGTTTATTTATTCTTGGAAGTTAATATAGAATTGAGATAAATAAATGAAGAAATATTTATAAAGACAATTTCTCTGTTTCCATTTAGCAATAGTTTGTCAGTGTTGCCAACATATGCAGTGTCGCATCACAGATTTAAAGTTTTACATCCATTCAGTCATTTAAATAGCATTATGTAATACTTGAGTTAGGACTACTGCTTAGGCTGAGGATATATCTGTAATCCATTTTGACAATGTTCGCTTAATGAATAATATTAAAGTACTAGTTGCATTTTGGTTTTCATGTCTTCATGAAAATAAATAGCATCAGCAGAATTAAACTAGAGATTAATTATAAAGAAAAGGAAAGCCTTTGATTTCTTCCCCCTACTGAGAAGGCCACTTTAATTGATGATGATGCTACCACTCTAGCTCCCAAGTACCCCCTTACCCCAGGGGTCAGACAAATATACAATAATAAAGCAATCACAACAACATTTTAATTTGCAAGCAATTTAGAATGTCTGAGAGATTAATTGCTGCCTCTCTATCTCTCCTTTTGACAGGAAACAGCTTCCAAAGACCTGAAAACAGCATTATGAAAGAAAGTATTGCCTTTTTATTTCACAGCATTTCATTTTTCCCCTTAGAATTGCAGGGAAGTAACAACAACAGAAAGAAAAAGAAAATTACCTTGCAACATTGTCAGTTTTCTGATATTTTATATTTCAAACAAACTACAAAAACTTATAAAATCCTAAGAGCTGCCAAGTACTAGTTTTATCGGAAGAAATAAAGAAATGCCAAAGCTAAACAGCTTGTGAGTTCTGACAATTTTAGTATAGCATAAAAGTCTATCTGTGTGGATTGTTACATCACAAATTCAACAGTACCCCAGCATATGTATAGTGTGCAGGCTAAGGTAGATTTAAACTGATTTGATGTCAATAAAAATGTTGCACACTTGGCCACATTGGGAAACAGAGCTTTTGTACAGCATAAGATACCTTTAGTCTTTTCTATATGCTATCATCCCTACATATATCTCAGCATATTATTTTTTTATAATTGCTGGCAAAATACTTTTTTCCTATATTGAGGTATCTGCAGATTAAGTGAATAACCTCATTTAGCATATTGCATTCATGAGAAGGAAATACTCAAGTTAGGAATTAAAGGATAAATTAAAAATAATCATAGAACTGTTGCTAAACCTGTGGCATAAAATCAATATTCCATAACAAAGTTGTTACATAGGAAACAACATAGGAAACACAAGAGTACTTGAGTATACTTTTAGAAAACAGAAAACATTCAAATGTATTTAAAGGGTTTATTTATTTATTTTTTTCTTCATTCAGATACTTGGTGCTAGGTCCAAAGTAAAAATAATCATTTTTTATTTTTTAAAGAAATTTCTTATGACTTCCAAGTTTCTGTTGGGTATGTCACTAATACTTGAGCTATGTATTTTTATAGCCATGAGAAGTGAGTTATACTTTATTTTTTCCTTCATCCTCTCATCAACCTGATCATCAACTTTTTTAACTTCTGTACTATGTCATTTATTTATATTTTTTTATTTTAAAGAGTATAAAACAAAAGAGCACAGAACAAAGCAGATCAGAACAGAACAATATAAGCAACACAGCACTTTACAATAAGACAACTGGACATTAACAGTAGCTATCAAAATATCTCTTTCTCTGCTATAGTTGAGCATAGTTTCAAATATAATAATATCTAACATACCAGAATAGTATAAAACCATTCAAAAGAATGAAAGAATTACACTACATTCTGAACCAAATAACAGAGAATGATCAATGGCTACTATAATATCTCATTTTCAATAAAAAATTTTGTTTATACTATCACATATATTAAAATGCCAATAAAGCACAACATGATAGAACCGATGGTAATAGCAGAGTAGAAGTAGGTAGGACTTCTAAGCAAGCACTGCTATGTCATTTAATTAATTTTTTATTCCCATTGTCTGAACTACCACCACGTATGTCCCAAATGATTTTTGTAAATTCCTCAGATTTACATCTGTATTTTTGTTTTATTTTGGCAATGTACCATTTATGCTAATTGCCTGGTTAATCTTCCCTAAGTAAGTTTGAACATAATGCCTTCTTTTCAAAAAAAAAATCTCCAGTCTTTACAAATTTAAGTCCAATATTTTTTCTTTCACTAATCAAATTTCAGCCAAGACTTTGAAATGCATCTCTTACCTCTGCCAAAGTCTATGATTAAAACAAACTGGTTGTTCCTTAACAGATCACAAATGTCTGTCTTAATTGGAATTTGGAGTAAATACTTAGAGTAAAATAAATTACAAATAAAGCAGCTCCATTTTGAGCTGCCATAGGAAACAGGAAGGTGACTGAGAAATGGAGTAAAGATGGACAAGGAAAGTGGATATGAAAAGATTTAAAATATATTATGCACATGTTCCAACTCCCCACAATAAATGCAATCACTGTGTACTGCAAACATATACTAATAAAGAGGGAACAAGAAATAAGAATTGAACAGTATCTCAGTAATAGTTTTTCTTTTTACAAATTCATTATTAACTAGGTAAAAAAATAAAATAAACTTGCAGAATGACCTTAAAGCCCACAATGTCACCTGCATTGCTAAACAAGAGACTACGGAATAGAGAATTTCCAAAGAAATGGCCCCATTCTGCCCAGATTATTGTACTCTAGTAACTCGAGAGGTGTAGTGGGTCTCAGGAGCAGATTTAGTGATGAAAGATGCATACAGCCTCGGGGATTTACTATCTGATACATGTAAGTTTACAGTATTTAGTAAAGTAAGCATGAGAGGAAATTTGTATCCAAATTCATTGAATTTCATTAGTGAATTTACAAATTAATAAAAGTTTAGGAGAGCATGTGAACTAGTTTTACAGAGGCAAAAGAGAGACTGAAGCAAATCATAAAAAATGTTTTTGCTGTAGTCATAATGGAGAATCTTCCTATAGCAATGTGTAGAAATTCAACAGTGTATGTTGTGTCCTGTTTTGTACTCTTGTTTATATTTATAGTCCCACTGAGCTACATTCATTGGTTTTCATCACTAATTGTGTGGGGAAATCACAGAATGGCTTTAAAAAATGCCTGTGTCACTCCTACCTTTCTGCTGAGAAATCTTTCAAAACTAGTCCCTGCTGGAGAAAGGGTAGGGAGAATCCCTGGTTTACCACATATGTGGATTTCTGGGTGTGAAGACTGCTTCTGTCACCAATTTGACTCTATTAAAAGGTTATCAATGCACATGGATTAGGCAGGAGATTTTCAGGAGTAAACCATTATATAGCAATGCATTCAGATTCAGATATGTTGATTTAAAGAGTGTGGGAGTGGGACCCAGCAACCACGTGCCAGTACCCCTTAAAAATGAGTCTAATGTACATTGAAGTTTGAGAGCCACTGAGCCTACATAATATCAGATATATCACAGAACTCTGATATAGGTCTGTTGAATTTACTTGCCTTAGTGTTCTATCTCTATAAACATTTTCTTGCCTTATTTGATCCTATGATTTATACATTAATACAACAATATGTGGTTTACATAGCAAGAAGACATAAATTAAAGTGAGATGAAAAGTTAGGTAAGTGATCTCTTCTGGGGAAAAGATTAGTCAAAGTAAATAGGAAATTTGCTCTGTTCAAATTCAAATTCTGTCAAAATCTGTGTTATGTGCATTAAAGTATCCAGGCCAAGGCTGAATGAAGTAGCACTAGGAAAGGACGTCCTTTCAGTTCAGAATCACAGCAAAATGAATTACATTAAAAAAAAAAAAAAAGCGTAATCCACTGGTTCACTGGACTGTTCCACAACCTCAATCCTAGGTTTGCAATGAGCTGGGAAAGATTTTGTTATTCCATCTGGTTTAATCTCTCTTTTGACAATTTACTAGCATAATCATTAACAATCAGGTATTAAAACAAGGACAACAAGCAATATATCCATTACTACAGTTGCTTAGAAAATATCCATTAGTGCTCTCTGAATCTTCATTACTCAGCATATCATTGTTTTGAGACCACGTGCTTACAAAACAGGAGAGAAAGTCAGACTATCAATCTAGTTAAACAGCTTTTTGCGGTCTTACCACAAATCACAGCTGTCCAACCCTTCGGCAAATTGGTCTTTTAAGTTTTATATTCAGTGATAGGAAACTGACCTTTGTGTATATGCTCTGAACCTGAGCTCCAGACTTATTTGATATTCTCATTATTTCTGTTTTCTTCACAACTAGGTATTTTTACTTCCGTTAATGTGCTGATTGTTGGTTAAGAGTCTTCTGTGCTCAATATCAGTGCAGCTCTGTATTTCCGAATCATTTTTTTCCAAACCCAAACACATAGGAAAACATGCAAAACCATCAACCTTAACTGCTAAGGCCAGTAAGCAACATAAACAACATCAAAATATTCTCTTTCTTGTTGTTTTAAGGGTATTTAGATTCCACACTGATGACATTACCATTTTTATCTTGTCAGTAGCGCTCACTGATACTCAATCCTGCCTACACAAAGGATATCTGGAGAAGTGACTTCATCAAACAAAAACCAATGTCTGAACTGCAGATGAATTAAAAATTATAATATCTGAAATTTTAACAGAACATCTGTATATGTCAAAGCCCTTCACATATGACTACTGTTTGAAGCCATGGTGAAAACTGCTGGTCTTCATCAACTTGTATGACACAAGAACAGAACAGTAATTTCTAAACTAGGCATGGTGGCACATGTCTGTCATCTCAGACTTCTGGAAAGCTAAAATAGGAGGAAACTAAGTTAGAACCAACCCTAAGCAAGACCCTCTTTCAAACTATAAAAAGAAATAAAGAAAGATAGAAAGGGTTGGGGATGGAACACAGTGTGTTCATCCCTTGTACTACCTAACAAATCAACAAACATCAAAACAAAACAAACAAACAAACAATAAAACAGATGCTGCTGGGGGCAGGGAGGAATCTACCCTCACTCATGGCTTTCCAGTAAGATTTAGCTTCATTGAGAGTTTTTACAGCACCAGAAAACTAGTCCTGGTCCCTGATTCACAAGAAGCCCAGAAACAATTAATTTTCTACAATCACTGGCTCATCTCAGTGTTTACATACCAAATTTTTGATTCATGCACAAAGCTCAAACACAAAATAGAATGTCTATATTTCATTGTTTGTCCATTTTTTATGCTTTGATTTTGTAACTTGAACAACTTCTTCGAAGATATCAACATGTAATTTATCAACTAGTGATTTCTTACTGGTTTTTTGAATTCTGTATTATTTCTACTCTTTTTTGCTTTATTTTTTCTCTAAAATAAAAGAAAGAAAGAAAGAAAGAAAGAAAGAAAGAAAGAAAGAAAGAAAAAGAAAAAGGAACAACACATCTATTTTCCACTTTCCTTAACTTGGTCCTGAAATGACACGCCCCGGGTATGTCTTCCACTAATGAATTTACAACAGTTACTCATTTCAAATCATGGCTCTGCTGGAGTCATTTTTCTCAGTCTGCTTCCTTATTTTATTGTTGATATCATAGCATCCAGGTTACTGAAAATCTTTTAAGGATTAAAAGATGTGATGACAAAAATTAGAAAATATATGGCAAATTAAACTAACAGACACATAAATGTCAGTAATCTCCTCCAACATTATTCATATATGGTTTCCCAAACTGATTTTTGCATAAAGCACATCTGTTAGAGTATTCTTGTGTATTACAGAAGCAAAAAGTACAAGACAAACAGGTTTATTGAGGACGTGGAAAGGATCACACAACCCATGGTGGTTGGGCTGTCTCTTTGGATACAGAGAGGCAGAGAATTATCTGACTTCGGATTGGAAGTGGCACATGGCGTGGATATTGGTAACATGTGAGGAACTGATTGAAATTCTCTGGGTGTGCAAACAGGCAGGGGAGTTGCAATTAGGGCTGAAGAAGAAACAGGAAGTGGAAAGCGTTCCCGCTTTAGCCTTCCGCCGCATTAGACCACTGCCATAACTGTACAGTACTTTATACTAGGGCGAGAACCTTCAACACCTTAAATCATCTCCTTTTTACAGAAGCTGCCCTTCCCTCACACATCACAACAGAGAAATCAGCATGTCAAGAACTGTCACATAAACTGATGACCAGAAACGACAGAAGGCAGGTGAGTAAAGCGGTAAGGGAACGCTTTTGGAGACCTTCCTAAAATGATATTTTTAGCACTTGGATTCCACTTTAATATACTTAGAGTGTTATTCTCTTTGATAGTGTGACTTATGGTAGCAATTTAATATGGGGTTTAATTATTACAATATGTCCACCATATTCTAATACATCTGAGGGAAGAGAAATTTGCATGTCTTACTCATTACTGTGTTCATTGTGCCTGGCACTTAACGGGAGCTCCATTAAATAAACATTTGAAAAGTATGTCATTATTCCTTTAAGTAAGTAGGCAATTGTATCATAATATCAGTGCTTACAGTTTTATTTGCTCCATTTGTCATCTCCATATAAATTTCTTTTAGCCAGGAATGGTAAGTAAGGAGAGTGTTTTGTGGTGGTGATGTGGGGTGGCTTTTTGTGCGCTTATTTTTGCTGTTCCATTCTGTGCACGTGCTTGAAGGATGGATTTCTCAAGTGCTTCCTCTAATCCCATCTATAAAAATGCTATTACAAAATGTCCTGTAAAAAGTTTGCTCCTGGAAATGATAGCTTTCTTTGACCATTGTTGGAAAAATATGATCTTCTCAACTGATGACTGTTTGTAGGCCCCCTCCGCATCATGCGAAAATATTTTTTCTGTGGTTGTTTGTTTTATTCCATGGTGAAATGTCTTTTCACTTTCGTCTGCATGCAGACCTCCTCACCAGGTAGACATTAGTAGCTATGTAATTCCTTGCTGGATGATTGTTAACTTTATTCCTCTGTGTAGGTGGTTGTTTTCTAAAAACAAAGGCTTGGATCAAAGCAGCTTAGTCAGTGATTATATGCAGACAGCCTAGGTTTTCTCTCTGAACTGCTGTGTTATACACTGAACTAGTCTTTATGACTTTTAACACATAAGAATTGAACAAAAAATAATTTCTAGACTTGTAAGGGAGCTTTAATTCCTCAAGAAACACCTTAATTTTCTTGGCAGGCCAGAATTCTTAAGATTAAAATGTAACAAAGTGATTTTATTAAGTATTCTTAGTGCCAGGTCTTTCTTGAAATGAGAATAAGAAAGAAAACATTTGCTGAAAATGACATTGCTTGGAGAAAGACTTCTAACTAATAACGTCCATGAAATTGTTATTTTAGCTAAATTTTAGAAGAATGATTAGTATTCACAAAATGACATTAACCTTGGATTTATTACAATATCAAATTTAAGTTCTTTTCAACCACTGTTATTTTACAGGTCAGTAATATGATTTTACCGAGTTCATAAAAATACATTGTGGATGAAAAGTGACTTCTAAAAGATGTCTTTGTGTAACTTTTTGCAAGCAAGACACATTTCAAATAAAATATCATTGATTTTGAACATACTAATGTAGTATTGTTGGGGCACAGTTATAATGTAGAAACGCACTCATGAGATGGTCAATTTACAGATATTTCTAGAGGACTCTGACCACGTTGCTGTTCTGCTGTCTCTGATAAATTCCGCTGACCCTGACATGACCCTAAGCAATTGCCTATAGCCTTAAGGCATCTGGGGCTGACGTGTGCTCCTTCTGTCAAAACTCTCTCCTGAACGTTCCTATATCATGGTAATATCCTTAATCACTCTCATTCAGTCAAGGCTCTCTCTCCAGAACAATTCCCATATTATGGAGATGCCCGTAAGTACACTCTTTCTGCAAGAGCCTCCTCCCCTGGTTCCTGGAGTGTTTTTATTGTTTCAAGACCAGCCTGCCTGTCAATCTACGATTCACTATATGTAACCAATCATGTAAAGTTTGGTCGCTTGCTTTGTACCTCCCACTTCTAATTCCATACAGACTAAACTCCTTCCTGGTTCAGGGTGGTTGCTTGGGAGGAACTATCTCTGCAACCTCGACTAGTGTAAGGATTAAATGCTGCCTTTTAAATCTCCTTGTGCAGTCTTCCTTTTGCTTTGGTTTGGCTTGGCTTGGCTTGGGAAATTTCCCATAACAGTATCATCCTGAATTCTATTTGTAACAAAGTTTTTTAATCTTTACACATGTCTCCTTGGCACAACATGGTAGCTGCCAAAGCAGAGTAGCTTTTCCCTCTTTATAGAGGAATGGTCTAAGAAAACATATGGGGATGTTTCTGGGTAGTATTTTCTTAACCGTCCCTAGAAAATATAATGCAATGTGTTATTGTCATATAATTTATACAACATTAGAAATTAGAAGTAAAACAAGCTGAAAACTGACCCTCACTTTTGAGAAATCGAGACATTTAAAGAGCTTTAAATGTCTGGCATAACACTTTTACATTACTTTTAGTTCTCTAAGAAGGAGGAAATTTCCTAAGTGCTTGTCATACTTCTACCACTTGAGTTTTCCCTTCTGTTTTCCATATATGTAATTGTGTTTCTAATAGGAAATATGACTTCTGAGGAACTCACAGTTTGGTTGCAAACGTTCTTGAGATAGAAGAAATTGCTATCAACTATTGGAAGTATGTCATTGTTACAGGTAGATGATAAAATATCCTATTGCTTAACTATCAAAAGATTTCTTGGGATGATATTGCATCTTGTATTGGTTATATGTGTTGTAACCAAAAAACAGGATGATGTCCAAAAAGAAAAAGGAATAAGCACTTTATTTTTTTATGCTGGTACCCAGCGACACAGATGCCATGGAGTTTGCAATCTGTGCAACCAGGCTAGGGCTCAGAAGGAGTTTATAAGGCGAGAGAGTGCAGCACCAGGGTGGGGAGGGGGAACCAAGGGATGAAGAGGCTTTTGTTGCCTTATTTGGTATTAAGGAGAATCTTGCAATGACAACTAGCTCTGCGGGAGATTTACAGCTTTTGGTCACTTCATTGGAATTTGCAAAGGCTTGTTAGAGTACAATAATATGTTCTTTAAATTGCCACCATTATCAAGGTTGGACCTCAGTAGCCACATTTTTACTAAGGGACCCTAAGGGACTCTGAGTCAGGCATATTAATCCAGATAGTAAATTGCATTCTCTTGAGGAAACTTGTCACTACTTGAACTGAGTGATGCTCAGTAAAGATGCGACTGTGGCCATGTCACATATACTCGAGTGGTAGTTCTTTTGCTGTGTTAAATTGACAGAATCATCCACAGAGGCCCAGAATAAGGCAAACAAGATTTGTTAGCTGCCGGAGGGCACCAGGAAAGGGATTTGGAATGTGGAACCCTGGAACACTTTATATTGGGACTGATTTCCAGGTTTTAGGATAGCCTGATTTCCTTATTTCCTTATTTGACCTGAATTTCGGCCATATGGGTGGGGACTGGGTGCAGCCTCAGTCGGGAAGCAGGGCTTTTGGAATGAGGTCCATTAGGGCAAAATATCCTCAGGGCTGATGTCTCAGCAAAGTGGAAATGACCAAAGGGCAGGCAGAAAAGGGTTCCAGTGCTAAAATGGCATTTGTGCTAAACTGGTGTGGTTACTGCTTGTTTCCTGCTTCACTTTGAACTTACAAAAGTTTCCAGTAATGGGCTAGATACTGAGCATTCTGACTCATGATTGATTGTGACTTGGAGTCTATAATTTAAACCAGTATATTTTCCTTAGATTTCTGATCATTCAGATATCATTTTTTTGTTCCCTGGAAATAAAAGTAAAAGCATCTATCAGAAGACACGAGTACTAGAAAGCTGTAATACAAATGGACAGGTGGTAAGCAAGCACCTTGATAGTTTTAGAAGCCCAGTGCTATACAAGGGCATTCTCTTTCTTAACATTAACTGTTTAAAGCACATACAACACTGGGTTCTGACTTGCCCCAGATCTTGTGACTAATTAGTTATACTTGTATTTCCAAAAGGTACTCTAATTTCAAATCTCCTTCACTTAGGTCACTGCATTCTGCAACTGTAGTTATCAGTTCAAGCAGTTATAAAGAGTTACCTAGATAGCAATATTTTACTCAAATATAAAATTAAATATTTAAAAAATAACAGAGGTCTACCTTAATATGAAACTTTAATAAAACAAACACATCTTAAAATGTATGTCAGTTTAAGATTTTCTGTGAGAAACATTGAACATGTTTTTCTGTTTTCTCACTGTTTTCTTAAGGCCTTGCCCTTTGTGTAACTCTGAGGTGAGCAACCCTATGTTCCAAATAAATTCAGTCCTTTAATTTATGGTCTGCAGGGTTAGAGATCACTGTCTTACTTGAGGCAGGCATATCAGTTCATTGCTACCATGGTTTTTCTTCAAAGCATAGTTCCTGCTTCCAGGAGTGTGGCCTGTAGGGCCAAGTTGTCTCAGGAGCTGAGATGGCAATTTTGGCATGACCATGACAGATAGTGTGCAAATGGCTGAATCAGCTGAGGTATGGCCTTGGGAAAAAATAAAGAAGGTAAATAGAGAAAAGCAGAAAGAAAGGACTATTTAGTACTGCAAAAAACAAGACAAAGAGAAAGAAAAAGGTTTCACATGGTTATTGGCATGGTCTTCTGCTATGCAAAGCTTCATTTTACTTCTGGTTCTACGAAGCTCCTTTCTTCCCCGGCAAATCTCCCTGTCATTGGAGTGGATTTGTGTAAGACAACAGTGTCTACTTAAGAAAACATGAATATCCTTGTTTGAAAAGATTTTTCAGGCAAATATTCATTTAAATATTATAAGCAAATGGCTATGAGATACCATAGTCATTATACCCGCTGAACGGAATATGTATCTATAGATTTGAGCACTACTTTGCTTGCTATTTCCAATCTACAGTACAAATAACATAGATTTACCTTGTCATAACATAGTATTTAGTCATTATTCATGAAATAACTTTTTATTTCTGAGGAATTGTCTGGTGAATTATGCAGAGAATTTTAGTGAACTGTAATTATTGGCTGCATGTGACAGAGGTCGACAGTTTTCCAAAGTTATCATTTCGCCCTCTGTATAGTTTTCTATGAATGACATAAAAATTATCAAGCTGGATAACTTAAAACAACAGTAATTTATTTTTCATAGTTCTGCCAGCCAGGAATCCAAAATCTCTTTAAAGACATCGGTGAAAAATCTTTTCCCTGCTTTTCTCTTATCTTCTAGTGTTGCTGCCAATCTCTGGTACCCTTTCTCTTACAAATTTATTATTTCAATCTTTAACTGTTGACACATGATCTCTCTGCATATCACATTCTGTGCTTTTGTTTTTTAAATCCTATATGGAGACTGGTAATACTGGATTTAGGCCGCTTTAATTTATTACTACTTTCATTTTAACTTGATTATATTTACCAAAATCCAATTTCCGAGTTAACGTACATTCAGGGGAAGTTAAGACGTCAACGTTCCATTTTAGTGGACACAATTCATAGCACCCTCTGGAGAAGCTTGAATGACTGGTAGGCAGGAAGAGTAAAGGAGTATCACCAAGAGGAACCTTTAATCTGGAGAACGTGTGTTGGAATTAAAATAAGTGCACTATCAAAAATATAGACTAGACAGATTCAAAATAGTATTTCCTCCACTTTCTATGTTGTGAAAATAGGTTTTTGGAGTTTCCCAGGTAACAATGCATATCACAAAAAACAGGGGAGTAGCGATTTAATGAGGAAATGCGGTTCCTTACCAACCTGTCAAGATGAAGTTAATTAAATACCAGATGGCTCTGTTGCTAATAATATTTTGGTCATATAAGTAAAAATAAATTAAAAAATTACACTATGTAGAATTTGTGAATCTAGATAACTAAGTCAATTTATCTGTGGCCCCCTACAGTGATTTACACACCAGAGACTGAATGAGCTTTTGTGTCTGTCCCATGGAAATAACCTGGTGTCTGGGTGGATTTGCAGCCAGTCAGACTAAGGTTCTTCTGCGCTATTCAGACGGAAATTGTAAATCTACAAAATGTAGCTTTGCTAGCGGTCCTGATGTCACCAGATGACACTAGATAAGGCTGGATGACACAGCCAACTGCTGGTCACTGCCTCTGCTGGGGTCACTTTCCAATGCCAGCTTGTGCTGGAAACTTAAGTCAATTTTCCCGTGCACGGGTCTGCCATTGGCCATGGTTGGCTGCTAGTCTCTGGAGTTCTTCCGTGTTAACAGCTCTGACTGTTTAGTCACGTTTGCGCATTCCTCTGGATACAAATGTTAAGTTGATTTGCAAGCCCATCTACCCAAGAAATAAGTCACCAGCTGTTTTACAAGTATATCAGAGCGACTCTACAGGAGGGAGCCCTCTGGGACTAAAACTCAAAAAGTACCTGGGAGGTGCTGGTTATGTAGCAGCTTGCTGGCCTGCTTCAGTGAAGATGAAGAATGAAACTAGAAAGTCTCCCAGAACGCTTGCCATGGGTGTTAGGTATGCAAATAAGTGACCTAAATCCCTCCCTTCCTGATCTTAGCCATTCCAAGTGCCTTCTGTATACCTGAAAACCACAACAGTATCTTCTGAGTGGCAGGATTCGGGGAGGATACCAATGGCTGCACTCCTGTTAAAGTGGAGAATGGCACTTTTATAACCAGGGAGGACCCTGGTGGATAGCCAGGAATTAACTGTAGTGGACGGTGCCAGTCCACTGGGGGAAAGTAGCAGGGAACAGATGCAAGGGAGAGGGGACTTAAGAAGTATGTAAAGAAATAGAAAAGAGGCCGGGGATTTAGCTCAGTGGCTTAAGCGCCTGCCTGGCAAGCGTGAGGTCCTGAGTTTGATCCCCGGTACAAAAAAAAAAAAAAAAAAAAAAAAGAAATAGAAAAGAAACACATGTATAAACTGAAATCTAGAAGACAGGCATGCACCAGAATAATTTTCCAATAAAGCAGCTGAGAAGGGTTAGTACAGATAGCATATCTGGGACAGCCTGCGCACTCCCCCTTTCCACCTGAATTTGGGTAACATAGCAGGGCCCATTCTGTTTCCATTGTCCTCAAAGACATAGAAATAATAATAACAAAGGCACAGGAAATCTCTAAAGCTACAGACTGGGACTGCACATGATGCATGTTTGGTCTGTTAGCTTAATCTATAGCAATCTTTCCCCATTTAAACTTCATTAATAATGGTTTATACATAGGGACTGCATGTCATGCTTGGGATTATGATAAAGTGAATGGCGGGAGAGTTATGTGTGTTGGACTCCCCCAAGGTGATTCAGTACCTGTCAATCATTTGGTAAATCACAGCCACTGAGATTCAATAGAGGTTCCCAGGATGGGGTGCACATCTTTTAGATCTGAAAGCCTGAGGTACCTTTCTTTTTTATTCTTCTGCTCTCGCAGCACGTTTTCCCATGGATGCTACCATTTTGTTTCTCTTAACAGAAACCGGCTAACTTCAATAAATGTAGCTGCTTTTTCTTTTGCCATAGGGTGTACTCTTTCAGTTCTTTGCTTGCCATACCAAAGAACCTGGAATCTATCTCATGGACACATCATACACAGTATCAAGGTGCCTGAGGATTAACAAATGGACTTTTGAAGAACACTTTTTAGAAGCAAAAAGAATAGACAACCGCGGTCACAGTGATCTTGTGTTTTAGGGACCTACAAGAGACATTTAGTTCTGGTGTCATGATCAAAAAAAAGTGATTCCATCTATGAATAGGTGAGAAGTTAGCTGGAATACTTTAGAATGAATGGAAGCAAAAAGTAACAAAACATTAGAATCTGACCAAAGCAATACATGATGCTGAAAATTGAAACATAGTATAGATATGAAAAAAAATCAAACAAAAAAAAGTGGAGGAAGGGTAATAAATGTGGAAGAAAAAGTAGATTCTGAGTAAGCAAAATTGAAGTTCCAGGAGGAAAGACCTGAAAGTTCACTGAAATTTATATAATGTTTTCATGTAGTAAGTCTTATAAAGAGCTGACCCACTCACAGCTGACACCGAGTTGTATCTTATTAATCTTTCAGAACAGTAAAGCTTCTGGGGGGCGTACTTGGCTGAAGAATCACATTATGTGTAGGAAATGGATATCTCTTCAAGTTTAATGTGAGAAGACTGACAAAATAGCTTTAAAAGTTTTCAGCAACAGACTATTCTGTAATGGATACAAATAAATAGAATATACTACTCACGAGAATTTTTAAGAATGAAAATACAAACTCATGAATGATGTAATTCAGCAAATTAAAGACGAGTAAAAGAACTACCTAACTAGCCTTAACTGCCGAATTCTGGTGCTCGGCACAGGACTAGGGAGGATAAGAAAAGCTTTCACTGAGAAAATGTCCAAGTTAAACTTATTATGAATAATAATGTTGGCAAACTTCTGTAAATTACACCAAGTTTCCTCAAACTAATAGTTACAAAGTCACAAAATTACGTTTCATGTTTTCCCTAGGTGTCAATGCTGTGAAAGAAAGTTTTCACCAAATCTCTGCCTAGTTTGGGAAAGTTTCCCTGCTAGTTTGAGAAACAGATCCCATCCTAACCCTAGTGAAAAACATATATTACTGTGCATCCATAGTATCTGTCTGTCTCTAACTCTTGGGATGAGCATATGTTCAATATCAAAATAATTTTCTAGCTTTCCTGGCAAAATAGTTACACTAACGTACTCCCTATATACATTAAAGCATACATATACACTAATGTGCATGGAAATTTTTGACTACTTACTGCAAATAATAAGTGATATTGCTTTTGTACTACACTGTCATAAAATACTGTATTATTGTTTAATTTTTCTTATTCTGGCCACAGGTGAAAAGGAACATTTGTTTATCACTTTCCTTTGAGGTAACTTCTGTGAGATTCCTATTTACTTTCTTGCTCCTAATTTCTACTGAATTTTTTATAATACTGTGTGTGTTTTTGCAGAGTGCTTTTTGTTGTATTTTAAAATATAAACATTACCAGTTTTAATTTTATTTTGATATCCTTTTAACTTTGTGATTAAACATAAATTCTGAATTTTGATTTAAACACTTATGTTTGCCAAAAGCTTTGCCTTTGATACCTTTTAAGACACATGTCTCTCTATTTGTACATGAGGTCCCCTCCCATTTTCCCTGTTAAGGCATTTTGCATTTAATACAGATGCAGTTTACCTTCACATAATATGAGCATTTAAGAATATTTTTGTCTATATCTAAATAGGTAGATTTTTTTTCAAAATCAGTTTACTAACCTATCTATAAATTTCCAGTTTGTCTTGTCCTTATTATCATAATATATCAGTTATTTAGCAGAACTTTATATTCTGTTCCATTTGTTCTTCATGGAGTGATTCCACACTATCCCCAATTTGCATTATGGGGTATTATGTGGTATAAAGATGTTGTTTCTATTTTTCTTTTAAAAATCTTGGATTTTTTTCTTTTTATATGTTTTCTAATAATGATTATATGCTCCAGGTAAAATTTTATTGTGACTATATTGAATTTATGAATTTGAAGTAATTGTCACTTCTTTCAAGTTAAATCTTAACAACAGTTTTGTGGTGTGTCCCTCCATTACTCAAATCATTTATTATTCATTTAACCAATGTAAAACATTTTTAATTCACAGGCATCTTTCATTCTGATAATTAAACTTAAATAATGTATGTTCTGCAATCTTACTTTCAAATAATAAGATTATTTGAAACAATATTCAATATTATTTTTATGTGTTTTCTAATGATGATTATATGCTCCAGGTAAAATTTCATTGTGACTATATTGAATTTATGAATTTGAAGTAATTGAATATTCAGTAATATTCAAATAATAAGATTAACATTTGCATAAAAATATATCATATAGCTTGCATGCACAAGACTGTAGGTTACAATCCTCAGCACCACAAGCATAAAAGAACACATACAAAAAGAAAAATATTGTTTAGAAAAATCCATTAGTCAATATTTTTTTTCTTAAATTATATTTCCTGACAAATATTGCTAATTTTGCAAAAACAATACGAATGAATAGAAAATTAAGAAAATACTAAAAATTAAAATAAAATTAAAATCACTTATAATTATAGTTTGTGATATACGTATAGTTGTTTGTCCATTTTTGCCAATTTAAAATAACAGGGCTTTACATTAATACTATTCTTAAATTTGAGGAGATGAAGACTATAGAACAAAATGGTTTTAATTTCAAGCATCTAAAAATATGGTCACTATTTTCTAAACAGTAGAAATTAAAGTGTGTCATTTCAGAAGAGCAAGTATACAAATATGACACTGACCCACATAAGAAAATCAGTGCAGTTTTTTTATTTTACAACTATTCATCTTCAATAAAGATGTCTACCTTATTGCAAAAGAATGGTATACCTTTATAAATTGTGAGATTAAATTTCAAGACTTCAGATCAAAACAATTCAAAATGAGTAAGTCTCTATGCTCCATAGTGTTTTCCACAGCTAATAAATTTATGAGAAAAATAGCAAGAAGCTTAAGTCAATTTGAAGAGTTAATGATTATGTTGTTTGACAAAATAAACAATATAAGCATGGATCTATTTGTTATAGTTTTAATTTTTAGACAGAAAATTGCAACTAATTATTAATTTTACTAAAAAAATCAAATGCATAAATAGAAATAATATATTTATATTTATAATTTGCATCACGAGACAGGTTATACATTATTATTATATAGTATCTTATGCCTTAGCTTTTTTGCTGTTGTTATTTCATATAATTACTGTGTATTATACAATATATAATAAGAATCACAAAACTCTACATTGCACTAATTTACCTTCATTCTTTAACCACTTTTCTTATGTATTCGTACTACTCCCTCCATATGTCTTAACATCTTACAAACACACAAAAAATGTGTTTAGATATTCTAAGGATTGCAGGTCATTTTAAGGGTCTTCTTTTTTATTTCTTTTTTTTTTAGTACCTGTATTTAAAATTTAAATTTTAAGCAAATTTTAAGCAAATTTTAAGTACTTCGATATGTACTATAGTAGAATTTTCATACCAAATCAAAAGTCACTGGCCATGGAAACAAATATATAGTTCAAAATTTATGATATTTTGAAGAAATAGGAAAAGAAATATATTTATTGACTTGATAAAGCAAAGGAATGCTTTAAAGTTATTCACATAAAAAGACAGAGAAAGGCAACAATGGTGATGCATGCCTATAAGACCAGCAGGAGTATTATAAGTTGAAAACTAAGGAGGATGTGGATGAGGCAGGAGAATTGCACCTTGAAAGTCAAGTACTCTATTGTGTGAAACCCTGTCCAACCACAAAAACAAAACACAGAATACACAAATCAGAAAGAAAAACACTGGTTAATTTGTTTGCAAAAATAAATTTTTGTATTTATTTGTAATATTACACAGAACTTAAAAACAAAGAACAAATTATAGAAAGAAAAAAATTTTCACAAAGCAAGTGAAAGAGATTTTCACAATGAGTTGCAATTCAGAAATTACAACAATTTTTATAAGCTGATGGAAAGAAAGACAAATAGTAAATTGCAAACAATATAACTATACAATTCATAGTACAAAAAAACTAAATGACCAATAAACATATTAAAGTTGTCTCAAATCGCCATTTACTTTCACTACCAGAAGTTTGGAACTAAAGTTTTGCCCTAGTTTAAAATTTATTAAAAAGGTTTTATCCCATTGTCAGTCTTGCTATTTGGTTTCTATTTTCTGTCTTCTACAAATGCTGTACTTACTTTTTTCTATACCTAGGAATTTAATGTTGTCAACTGTCTCAAATTCTTTTATAGTAGTTTATCAGTCAAACAAAAGAAGGAAGACAGGAACTATGGTAATGCTCTCTAGCTGAACACATTCAATACAAAATATATGCTTGACTACACAAGGAATTTATGAGGGAAGCTAGCAGCACCAGACTCAGAGAAGTTCCAGTGGCTGAATAAGGGACAGAGAATGCAAAATGGCTGCCTGCACATTGCAGCGCTGAGGTCCCAATAGCAGTGGAAAGTGGAAGGCCTGGAATCACACTGAGGAGTCTCCAGTGTGTATCTGAGTTGTGCTAGAATGCTGAAAAATCTGCACTGGCGACTTGCTGAAACTGGAGACGGACATCCAAGACAACAGTGAAGATCAAGGCCTCTGAAAAGAAGAGAATAGCTCCTACTTCCTCCTCCTCCTCCACCTTCTCCTCTCCCTCTCTTTTTCTTCTTCTTCTCCTCCTCCTTCTCCTTCTCCCCCACCTCCTCCTCCTCCTCCTTCACACTTCACTGTTCTGTCTAAACTATAATCCTATTAGTTGATACCAATACATCAGGCTTTGTCCCCCTCGGTTTGAGACCTAAATGTTAAACATCCTGAGTCACATCCAGAATTTATTAATCTGCCAAATGGCTCCTACTGATCAAGTTGTTATATCACAATTAACAATCCGAGGGAGAAAGGCAGGCAGCAAGGGGGATCTTTGGAATATTAGATCTAGATCTTTACAACCTGTTATAGGCATGGACAATATATGTGATGTTCACAGTGAATCTCATTAATTTTGGTATTTGCATGAATTAAAGAAATTAGTATGAGCCTTGCGGTATAGCTCTATGATAGAGTGCCTAGTTAGCATGGCTGAAACTGTGTCCAATCCCCGTGACTAGTAAAAAAAATGTACTCAGGAAACATCTTAGGAAGCTGATAAATAGCCTCTCCTTCACTTTTAAACACACAGGAATTTTGATAACTCTTACTATTTTATTTACTATTTCAATGATAAGTAGTGAAGGAGAAGCCATAAATGGTCCAGTTATGACAACAAATAGGATAAAAAATAGCCAGAAATAGTTTCTAACATATGCCTTTTAACACTGTGCAGGGGTTGATATTACTGAGCAGCATGGCTAAAAAAATGGAAATTTGTTTTTATGAAACTAGGAAAAAAAGGAAAATGATGGAAGACAACTTACATTTACATGTCTGGTTTTTTTTTTTTTTTTTGTTCTTCACTTTCTAAAATTCTTAGAATTTGATATGATGTAGCCAAAAATGTAAATTCTATAAGGTATAGGCCTTGAAGAACCATCATATCTTAGTAGGAGAAAAGAATGTGAACATGCTTAAAGACAAAAAAGGAAAATAGGGGGAAATTTGTTGACTCTGTTAATGCTAATTAAAATGTACTCTGAAAATAAGTCAGTGTTTCCATGAGGATACAGATAATCAAAAAGGGAAAATGTTATGTAGAATAAAGTATGAGATACAGAAGACATGACTGTCTGAAATTCTGACAATTAGCCAAAGAGGTAAGGTGACCAAGATGTAGATAGAATTCGAAGTTTGGAGTAAAACTTGGTGTTAAACTTATTTTTATGCTAGGCAGCACGTTTTATAATGACAGACGATCTCATTAATACAGTGGAACTCGGTTCACAAACTTTATTCTTTGCACGATTTTGATTATAAACTGGTTGGACAAGAACTGAATGAAATTCAGTAGTTAGATTCAATGTTGACCGTATGGGGAAATCTGATTCAGTTCTTGTCCTCTTCAGTTTGTGAGCAGAATCATGGACAGAGGTGAGTTTGTGAATGAAAGTACCACTGTGTTTGTCAATGTCTTCTTCCTAATGGAACAGTTAAAGTAGCAGCTGCTTTGGGGCCACTGTTTTTATTAGACCTGTCAGTGGTGTTGAGTAGGTTTTGATTCCTAGGGAAGAGCTATAAAATAAGTAGGAATGATGTACCATTAGTGAGTAAAGAAAGTTGTGCCATTATGTCTGATAGAGTAGGAAAAACAAGAAAATTCATTATAATTTCATGAATATTATTCAGTGCTTATCATGACAATAACTAGGTTAGTTACTGTTATGGCTTATATGCAGATGTCCCCCAAAGCCGCATACACTCATAGGTGGGTCCTCTCACCGCTGGCTGGATTTAGGTCCACAATGGCAAACACTTCAGAGACTGAGTGACCAAACTACAACCCCAAACCCGCTTATGTTTTGCAAAGTGCTACCACTGCAATTACACTGGAATATTCATGTTTTAGTTTAAAAAAAAAAAAGTAGTGTTCATGGTGTCATTGCAGAGAGGGCTCTGCATGCCTGCTGCAGCGTGCATACCACAGGTTCACCAGCACTGATCTAGGGTGTGTGATGGAAGGATGAAGGGTGAATGGTACTAAATTAGGCCACTGACTGATTTGCTTTAGTGTAGATCTCTGTGCGGATAACTGGAAGGCCCATTCTAGGTGTGTATGGCCCTGCCCCAAAGTTGGTATCCTGGGTGGGATAAAAGGGAAAGGAAGGCTTACTGCTGCTGCTGCTGCCACTGCTGCCTCACGCTGCTCCTGACTGCCATGCTGTGATGTGTTTCTCCTCTGTGACGTCCCGCTGGCATGCCTTGAAGCCAGCCAACTACGCACTGAAACCTCAGCATACTGTGACTTAAAGTAACCCTATCCTCCTTTAATTTGTGGATGTAATATATTTTTGTCTCACCAATGAAAAGAGAAACCAAGGCAGATGCTAAGACTGATAGGTAAGGTAATATTTTTAAACAATTTAGAATGCTATGTTTAGAATTGGTTACAAGAGTCAATTAAATCTAAAAGGAAATCTTAGAGACCTTCATGAAACAGTAACTAGTAGAACTGACAAAAAGCTTGCATCTATCTTTAAGAATACTATTTCAATAAACCTCCATTTTCCAACTAATTCCTGATTTTGAAATTTAGTCTGTTTTTGCTATAATAATAGAATACCTCAGACTGGCTAAATTATAAATAAATTTATTTATCACAACTCTGGAGATAAAGAAGTCCAATATCAAGCGAAGGTATCTAGCAAGGACTTTTCTGCTGTATCACATCACAGCAGAAGGCATCATATGGTAAGAGAGTAACAGGGCAGGAGGACATCGTAAGAACTTTATTTATAACAAAGCTGATACCATCATATCCCCGTCCTGGAGTGTTTTCAATCCATTTATGATGGCAGTTCTTCCAAACCCTAGTAACCTCTCAGAAGCCTCTCAATATTGTTACAGTAACAATTGAATTTCAGAGTGATTTGGGGGGCACATTCAAGCCATAGTGAATATTTAGTTACTTTAAGTATTAAAGTTTTGAACTTCAGATAACTGAGTTTCACTGATGTCACTGTTTGGCATTTCTCTTTGTGGGACCAAGTACCTAAGAACTATAGCCTAAACGAGGAGAGATATATTTTAGTTCACAATTTCCAGAGTTTTATTCTACGGTCAGCTGACTCAAAGACAGGAGCATCGTGGTGGAAGGCTGTGGTAGAGGACGGCTGCTTCCTTCTCAGTGTAAAAAAGCAGAGCATAGAGGAAGAGCCCCAGGAGAGACAGGTCTCCAAAGGCACACCCTTCATGATTCACCTCCCAAGCAGACTGAATCTCCTAACAGCACACTCAGCTATGAGCACCATTAGATTAAACCGCTGATGAGCCAGTCACCTTCCCACGGGACTCTTAAGGCAATCAAGTTGAGAATTAAGGTTCACTAGCACAACTGAGTTTTGTCCATATTTATTGTGATAATATATAACAAGGGTTCAATAGTTTATCTGCATAATTAATTTTACATGATATAATAAATAAAATATAAGATACAACATAAATAGAACAAAGATAGAATAATAAGTATTATGTATGTAGTTAAGTGACTTAGAGGGTATTTGCATTTAGAAATGTTCAACACTGGAGCAGGTTATATTATTTGAATATGTTTTGGTGGGTACCAGAAATTGAACTCAGGACGTCACGCTTTCCAGGTAGGTGTTGTACCACTGAGCTACATTCCTGGCCCCAGGGGTATATTACTGATTAGAGGGTGGCATTGGTGAGTAAGGGAAAAGTGGCATATAATTAGGGATTGCAATAAGAAGCAAAGGTTAACAGCTGTGAAAGGAGGTGGAGCGGAGTAATGGAACCACGAGAAGATAGAACCCCCTTCATGCATCCACATGCTTCTCTTTTTATTCTCCATTCCAACTTTGCAAACACCTGGACACCAGAATACTGATAGCTTCAGAAAAGCACATGGCAAAATAGAACTCAGATTGTCGTATGAGTACCCTGAGCACAGCTCTTCTGCGTCAGCTTCTCAGTGCATCTCATTAACGTAAGTCTTCCCAACCTTGCCACTTAGTCCCTGATTCTCTGTCACTGCTCTGTGTTGCCTCGGTGACAGGAGTCTGACAAGATACAGAGGGTCACTTAAGCCTTTTGGTCTATTAACTAGGTGAGGCTAAATATATTCTTTCAATTTTCCATCTTCAACCTAAAAGTGTCTCTGCAGGTTGGAACATTCCATCTCAGTTCTCCAGCTACCAAGTGTCTTCTCCCTCAGGCTCAGAATAAGCATGCTTATGAGTTCCTCTTAAATGTGACTAGAAAGGGGTAGATAAGTTTCTTTTCAGATAAAACGTGAACATTCTTTTCAGAGATCTCTTCATATTATTTGAATATGTTCTTCATTTTTTTCCCCAAAAGCTTCTTTTATTGTTAATTATATACTCAGTAGATATTGTAATAATGAAATGGAAAGAAGTGCTCAAAAGGAAACAACTTGTAGGTACGCATATATAACTGCATATGTCTAAGTGTGCAAAATAGATAATCATACTACCACATTTTTGATAGTAGTGCTGTCACTGTTCATTTCTTATGCTTTGATTTTGTAACTTGAACAACTACATTTAAGATAACAATATGTAATATATCAACTAGAGATGATTTTTCTTTTCTTTTCTTTTTTTGAATCAGGGATCGAACTCATGACCTCGCACTTGCCAGGCAAGCACTTATGCTGCCGAGCTAAATCACCAGCCTCTAGAGATGATTTCTTAATGTTATTTTTTTTGAAATTCGGTGTCATTTCTACCCCATTTATCTGTTTTGCCTTTTTTAAATAAAAAAACAATTATACACAGAAGTCACTTGAGTATCTCCTCATTAAAGCCACCTTATCTGAACAGCTTTAGAGGTAGCCTCACTCTGCAAGGCATTCAGCCTATCTGTGACGGCATTTCTGTGTGTGTCTATTTCACAGCATTCCTCCGGGCCGACCGCTGTCTTTCCCTGCAGTCTGTCCTGGGAGGGCAGCTTGTCTCAGTGCTACAGCCATAACTGTTTCCACTTACCAAAAGAAAGACCGCTTGCCATCAGAGTACGTAGAAAAAGAAATTTCTAAAACAAGGGTTTCATGAAACCCGGATTCTATAAAACAACCTTCAAAGTAACGAGTCTTTTGATAGTGTAAGCAAAAAGTAAATTAGAGTATAAATTTTTAGGAAGCTTTTTTAAATCAAATTTTTGATGGATCTGCAATATTATCAAAATTAAACCAAGCAAAGGGATGTACAGCTTCGAATTTACATATTTGATAGGTGCATATGGTCATGTGTGGAGGTATAAATTTTTCAACACAATAAATATCTATTAAATTCACAATTTTTCATCCACTAAGCAATAAGTATTGATCATCTATTATATACCAAAAGGTGTGATGATAGGACTAAGAATTAAATAACAGACATGAAGATATTTTCTCTTCCTCACATGGCTTTCAGTCTAGCAAAGCTAGTAGTATTCTGAGGAGATCTTCAGTTTCATCAGGAAACGTCTTTGTTTGTTTAGGACAGAATCGCACTCTTCTGGAGAAATTATTTAATATTAGTTTCTCTCTCCAGCAACAAATCATACATTTTTGGTGTGTTTTCTGTCACTTGCTATCAGACAAATGCTGTGCATTCTTTGAACTCCAGTCTAGCAAAGACTTCAGTACTATATTGCCATGGCAGAAATTTAAATGCAAAAAGAGCAAGATTCTTTTTCTCTTTATCTAAATTACTGATTCTGAGTGTGTTACCTATCCGGCCCTCATGTTGCTATTGCCATTCCCATCTGGGGCACAGACCTTCCTGTGGGAGAAATCAATTATGAGATAATAGTGTGGTTAACCTATCGTCAATGTCCTTCAGGTTTTTTCTCCTTCTCATTACTATTACTGATTGCTGTAGAATGCAGAGTCTTTAAGCTAATACACATTTCTTAAATCCATCATCTTCCCTTCGTTCCTATCTTCTCAAGTGCAGCGCCCAGTGGAAAACTGTCATAACCTTCTATTCCTCAAAAGCATCATTCATATATCCACAAGAAATTGGTGTGAAAATACATTTTAAACCATATTATCCCATGCATAAAATGTTTCAATAAGTCTGTGCAATCCTTTCAGGATGGAGTCCAAGCTGTTTACCACAACCCGAGTCTCTGCATTCTAATCTAGGCATGCTCTTGCCTCTTCTGGTCGATGTCTACCAGTTAAAAAGCGTAAAGAATGTACCTGCAAGTGTACTGGCAGCAAGAAAAACGGCACATCATGGGGCACAATGAGAAATCTCAAAGAATGTAAAAGGAGCTTGGTTAAAAAATTTGAGTTTCTGTTTATGTGATCTGAGGGCGGGTGTAATAAACCAGAGGTTTTCTCTCAATTAGGCGCTTGCGGGAAGTAGGATAAACGTAGGATTTATATATTAATGATATTGTTAAGAATCCAGCATCTAGAAGAACCATATTAGGTGTTAAGGAGCAACAGTCATTAGTGTTATCTAGGAGGTAGCTGCTTGTGTCTTTTAGTATTCTGCACAGTGTGATTGGTCTGGCTCTGCTCACAGTTACAAACGGTCTTATTTTTATCTCACTTTATCGTATCAGAGAGCAGCAGTGTGGTGCCGTTGCTCTGTGAACTGCCTCTGCTCCCTGGAGCGCTCCGTGTCCCTAGCTAGCACTGAAAGTCAGTTTTCTTGTCTGTCAGTATCGGTGATTTATACGCTGTGTACCCAGAACTTCACAAAATGTGCAGGAGTTCCCTCCTTATTTTGTGCTTCTGACTTTTTTTCATGTTATTCTTACTCAATTCTTATTCATTCTGTTTTTGCTTGGCTGACCTGTATGCACCTTTAAGTAGAACTTAAAAAAATTTTTTTATATGTACAAGAGATTTGAAGACAGTACAATGCATCCCATCGTCTCCTGATCCAGGTCTTCCTGCAGTTAACTGCATCAGCAATGTACACGTTCCGCAGTTCTTCAAATGATATTCACACACATATTATTACTAAAGTTCATATTTTAGTCAGAATTCTTTGGATTTTCATGATCTTTTGTAGGTTATTTATTACTAGTACATGTTTTCAGTACACAATGATTATATTTTTCATGGGGTTTTGTACATGTAAGTAACACGTCATACTTTTATTGCTTCCTTCACCTTTCATCCCTCTCTGCCCTTCCCAACTCTTGTTTTCAACTTCCCATTTGCAGAAGTTCTATTTCCATTTTTTCTTCAATTTCTCTGTTTTAAATCTCTTTCATCTTCCTTATTTTTCTCTCTCCATTGTTCTTTAGTTTTTAGCTTTTACCTAACCTCTTTATCCATTTCAGAAACCCAGTTAATTTACTTGTGTTTTTTTTAATCTTCTTTTAGTAGCAACAGTAATTTACATCTTCCTTGTCTTTGATGATTTTCACAATTTTGAAAAATAGTTGCAAAAGATTTTATAGAATGTTTCTCTCTTGGGAAATTGATGATTTTCCATGATCATCTTTGAGTAAATGAGAAAAGAACATAGGAGTGAATTGACATGTCATCACACCATGCATTAGGTCTAAGCTGTTGATACTGATTTACTTTTGACATTGACTCATGGAAGTGGTGACGGTCAAACTTCTGTATGGTAATGTTATTATTTTCTCCCCCCTTTTTAATAATGAATTCTTTGGGAGGAAGTCATTATGTGAAGCATTCTTATATGAAGGAAATTTACCTTGGTTTGTTTATTTATTTATTCAATCAGTATTGTGTCAGCAGCTATTTATTTTGTACCTAGAGCTATAATTTCATAATTCTTTGTTAATTTTATTTATTTGTTACTCAAATAGTTTTCAGCTTTGGCTGTCTAAAGCCCTTTACACTGGTTCCTGTTCGCTGTTGACACAGTCCTCTCAGATTTACTTTGTTATTAAGCACCTCCTCATTATGTGGAACTTCAAGATGCTCTAAGCTCATCTGATATTTTCCTTGCATTAAAAAATGAATAACTTAGAGTCATCCATTTATCCATTGTCATGGTTGTTGGTATTCTTTGAAAATGGCTATTAGGAATTACTCTTTTCTTACTGAAATATCAGATTCACATAAGTGGCAGTGCAAGGAAACATGTGCACACAGAGCTACCTGCACACAAATATAAATACTTATATGTGGAACCATCTATGGTAAATGAATAATGGGTTCATCCTACTTCAAGCTCTAATCCAATATTATTTGGTTTATTGTAGTATACTTTGTTCCTAACTTTAAATTTCCACTCCAGTAATGAGAAATATAAATTTCATCATTTATTATATATTTCCTCATGACTCATTTCCAGGAGTAGCATCAAAATTGTTTACCCACATTCACAGGGTAAACAAAGCCAAACCTGGTGGCACATTCTAATAATGCTAGTATTCCAGAGGCAGAGGCAGGAGGATTGTTGTGGGTTTGAGGGCAACCTGGGCTAGGTAGTGAACACACAGGGCAGTGAATTGCATAGGGAGACCCTGCCTCAAAAAGCCAAAACAAACAAACAAAAGTACACCCCAAACCAACCAACCAAACAAACAAGAATCCTAAATAGGAAGCAATTTTATCAACTGGAGAGCAGTCCGATGTGCTATTCCTTTTGTTTTGGGTCTCATAAATTCCATACATTTCTGGGTTAGTTAGGCCAATACTTCCTCCCTTACCCTTTATGGAGGAAATTTCCTTCTTTGTAATGCAATCTGACTCTCTTACTGCAGTTTGCAATCACTCTTTGAGTCTTAAAATGCCTGTCTCAATAATGATCTTTTAGTTTGCAGTTGTTAACATCTGGTCTTCTGTTGTAATGATCTGTGAATATTGATAAAGTGTCATATGCTTATCCCTGTATTATTACATGGAATTGTTTCACAGCTCTAAAACTTCCCTTTGTTTTGTATCCTCAACTTTCTCTCTTTCTAAATCCCTAAAAACCACTAGTCTTTTTACTACATCTGTAGTTTTGCTATACTCAGAATATTATATTATTAATATAATATGTAACATTTACTGCACCTTATTGCACTTGTAAATACTTATTTAAGGATTCCCTGTCTTTTCTTTTTTTGCTAAATAGCTCATAATATTTTACTGTTCAATAATATTCCACATTAAAGATATACTAAAATTCATTTACGTATTTACCAGTTAAAAGATACATTGGTTATCATCAGTTTTGTTTTGAGACTATTGATAAAACTAATATCCCACTTATTTTTAAAGCTCTTGATGTGTATTCATTCCATTCATTGGTTTATAAAAGTTGTGCTTTCATACATAAGGTTGTTATCGCATTCTATTAAAATTACATGCTTCTGAAATTTTTTAATGCAATCAATTGAAAGCCTCCTAGAATTTAGCAACTTAGACCTTGTCTGAAATCCATAGACCTCTATGTGGGCTTTGTTAGAAGATTTTTGCTTCTTAAAGTGTTGGGATTGACCCCTGGGCCTTTCATATGCTAATTAATTTTCTACTGGTGAGCTATATTCCCAAGTCTTAGTGAGTGAATTTGCCATGCAATGTACACAGTAGTTTATAGTTTATATGCCCGATCTAACTTTACTTCTGTCTTGCATGCATGAACACAAATTAAGTATATAACCTCAAATAAATGTTAAAATAAAACACTTCTTATAATTTTCATTTTGAATTTTAAATGAGTCATTTTTGATCAATTTAGTCTACCATTTAAAATAAAACAATGAAAATAAGAATTTGAAACTATTGGCAAAAATCTATTTTAGTATCTCTTCACCTGGATCATTTGAAAAAATAAAAATGCATATACAGTAATATAATTAGAAATTTAACTCCACTTGAAAATATCTATTCATTTGGTTTCTTTATTGTTAAAAACAATGTTTCTTGATTGGGCTTTTTGTGCCATACAAAATTAACTCTTTGTGCATTTACAGTTGTGAAATATTGTTCAATATGATTACCAGAACAAAGAAAATGCAGTTCTTTTTAATTTGGTTCAGCTCTAATTATATGTCATCTGAAAGAAATAATAAATCATGTGATACTTTAAAAGTTCCAAAAGACAGTGAAGTCATGGTTTCATTTATCTATGAAGAAAGAAAAGTATTTAGCATTTCAAAAGGATTTTCTAAATTAGCCAGATGTACATTTAAAATAGAGTGATTTATATAATTATTTGTATATTAAGTTCTATTTTATAGAAAATATTTAGAAGTTTTGTTTTACTTCTTACTACTAATGTAAAGATAAGACACTAGTTGCAGTAAGTGCTTGTTGTTTATGAGAATTGTATTTACGAAGTGACAGTGAACACTGAATTATTGAATGCTGACTGAATCAGTGCTACAGACAAAAATTCAGGGCTACATTTCTGCAAGCCTCTGGTCATACGATTTCATTAACCAATCAATACATAAGTTTGCTTTGGTTGTGTGTGTGTTTCTGTTTAAGTACATCATATTTAATGTGCATTTGCAATTTATTACCATGAATTTAAGACCAATTCTACTTTATTCATGATGCAATAAATCTTATGATGATGTTTAATCTTTAGTGTCAGTTTGATTAGCTTGAGGGACATTGAGTAGACTAACAACACATACCTGTGTGTATATCTGGATGAGTCTTCAACCATAAGGTCCATATCTGCCTTTTGGCCACTTACTGTCTGGCTCTTTTCTCTTCCACTCCGTTCTGTGGCTCCCATGACGTGGGGAGTTTTCCTCTTTCATGTCCTTCTACCATTATATTTTGGCCTTGGAGCGAGAAGACCATGGATTTCAACCTCAGAGATTATGAGCAAAAATAAAACTTTTGTCTTTTAAATTGTGCATATCAGTTAGTTTATCCCAGCAATGCAAACTTTTTCATGCAAAATATTAATACCGAAGGACTGTGAGCTCATTTGGGCTGGCCTGGGGAGAGCTTAAGACCAGCACTGCCTTTTGATAAAGTCCAACATTCATCATGATAAGAACCTTACAGAGAATTGGAATAGATGGTCTTTACTTCAATATGATAAAGGCCATCTATGACAAACCAACAGCCAGAATCATATTAAATGGCCAAAAACTGAAAACTTTTAGCTTAAAATCAGGCACAAGACAAGGATATCCACTATCACTGCTCCTATTCAACATAGTACTGGAAATACTAGCCAGAGCAATTAGACAAGAGAGAGAAATAAAAGGAGTGAAGGTAGGAAAAGAAGTTAAATTATCATTATTTGCAGATGACATGATACTTTACATGGAAGACCCCCCCAAACTCCATTGAAAAACTCCTAGATAAAATAAATGAATTCAGCAAAGTAGCTGGATACAAAATCAGTACTCAAAAATCAATAGCATTCCTATACACTAACAAGAAAAATACTGAGAGAGAAATAAGAGAAGCTGCACCCTTCACACTAGCATCCAAAAAAATGAAACACTTAGGAATTAATCTCATGAAAGAAGTGAAAGAGCTATACAAGGAAAATTATAATACCCTGAAAAAAGAAATCAAATAGAACCCCAGAAAATGGAAAGACATCCTTTGTTCATGGATAGGAAGAACAAACCTTGTGAAAATGGCCATTCTCCCAAAATTACTATACAGATTCAATGCAATCCCAATAAAAATACCACTAACATACCTCATAGATCTGGAGAAATCACTGCTAAAATTCATCTGGAACCAGAAGAGACCTAGAATATCAAAGGCAATTCTAAGCAGCAAAGGCAAGGCAGGAGGCATCACAAGCCCTGATTTGGAAGTATACTACAAAGTTACAGTAATAAAATCAACATAGTACTGGAAGAAAAACAGACCTGAAGATCAATAGACTAGATTGGAAGATACAACCACAACCACAAACTTACTCAACCACCTTATCTTTGATAAAGGGGCCAAACATGCTCACTGGAAGAATGACAGTCTCTTTATATGGTGCTGGAAAAATTGGCTATCCATATGCAGAAGACTAAAACTAGACCCATGCCTATCACTATGTACTAAACTAAAATCTAAATGGATCAAAGATCTAAATATTAAAACAGAAACAATAAATCTGTTGGAAGACAAAGTAGGTAAAAATCTCAAAGATATAGGGTTAGATAGAGAATTCATGAAAAAGAATCAAACCGCATGGGAAATACTTCCCAGAATCAATAACTGTGACCATATCTTATTAAAGAGTGTCTGCATGTTAAAGAGATTTCCAGCAGAGTGAAAAGAAAACACACAAATTCAGAAAAAAATCTTCATGGACAGTTCCTCAGACAAAGGACTTCTGTCTAGAATTTATAAAGAATTAAAAAAAATCAGACCCTCGAAATTCAAAGACCCAATCCAAAAATGGGCATCTGAAATGAATATACAGTTCTCAGATGAAGAAATCTGAATGGCAAATAAATACATGAAAAAATGTTCATCATCATTAGTCATTAGAGAAATGGAAATTAAAACCACACTGAGATTCCATCTCACCCCAGAAAGCAATGGCCAGAATAGAAAAAACTACCAACAACAAGTGCTGGAGAGGCTGTGGGGATAAAGGAACTCTTCTACACTATTGGTGGGAGTGTAGACTGCTGCAACCACTGTGGAGGTCAGTCTGGAGGTTCCTCAAAAAGCTGGGTTTGGAAGTCCCATTTGACCCAGCTATTCCGCTTCTAGGCATATGTCCAGAAGAACTGAAAACATCATACCACAGTGATATATGTGCACCCATGTTTATAGCAGCACAATTTGTAATAGCCAGATCTTGGAAACAACCTAAGTGCCCATCAACTGAGGAATGGATAAAAAAGTTGTGGTATTTTTATACAATGGAGTACTACTCAGCTACAAAGAATGATCACATTGAGCTATTTATAAACAAATGGACACAACTTGAGACCATACTCGTAAGTGAAATAAACCAAACTCACATGTATAAATACTATATAGTCTCCCTAGTATGAGAGTTGGTAAGAATATATAAGATTTTATGGTAATCATGATTCCCCATTTCATTGCTTTGAAGCCTTTCAATGTTTTCATTCATCAGTTGCAATGGTTTTATTCTGTTTTATTTGACTTTATTATGTGTGATGGTATGAACAGCTGTTTTGAAGAAAACAAAACATTATGGCAGCCATTGCTGATTTAATATTGTCTTGCTTAGAAGCCCTACCATGCTTCTACTCTGCTATTACCATCAGTTCTATCATGTTGTGTCTTATTGGGATTTTAATATATGTGATAGTATAAACAAATTTTTTTTATTGAAAATGAGATATTATAGTAGCCACTGATCATTCTCTGTTATTCGGTTCAGAATGTCCTGTAATTCTTTCATTCCTTTAAATGTTTTTATACTATTTTGTTATGTTTGATATAATTGTATTTCAAACTATGCTCAACTATAGCAGAGAAAGAGGTATTTTGATAGCTACTGTTAATGTCCGGTTGTCTTGTTGTAAAGTGCTGTGTTGCTTATTCTGTTCTGTTCTTATCTGCTTTGTTCTGCCCTCGTTTGTTTTATTCTCTTTAAAATAAAAAAATATTATTACCAAGAAGTAAGGTGACTGCTGGGACTATATGTGAATATGTAGCACATAAGTCTTTAAAGCTTGTTTGAAGGAGTTTGTAAAGTTTTGAAAATGTGAGCTACGGAAGTCCTATAATGCCACAAGTAGAGATAGGTGGGAGATTCTAGTGGGATACCAGAAAATCTGAATGTTAATAGGAATGCATAATGCAATGACTGTTTCATAATATTTTAGGTGGGAATGAGGATCTACTGGCAACTGGACTAGGTGTCACGGTTGTTATATTCTGGCAAAGAAGTTGTCTACTTTTTATTCATTTCTTAAAACAACGTGAGGCTGAATTTAAAGGGAACAGACTAATTGATCTGGTGAGGGACCTTCAAGGTGGCCCAACATTCATGCTGTGGCATGGGTGGCATGTGGTAGATTCTTTCAGAGAGATGGTGAGAATCAGGAACAAAACCCCCAAAATATGTGAAAACTTGAAGTTTCATCAGAAAACAAAAATTTGCAGGAAAGGAAGACACAATTGCAGAAGAGATTAGTGTTGTTAAAAAAATCAAGTACTTTGCACTGGAACAAAGGAAAAGATGCCTTTGGACATC
Source organism: Dolichotis patagonum (assembly GCA_004027295.1). Taxonomy (NCBI): domain Eukaryota; kingdom Metazoa; phylum Chordata; class Mammalia; order Rodentia; family Caviidae; genus Dolichotis; species Dolichotis patagonum. The sequence goes on along the minus strand of PVJX010001498.1, from coordinate 114,420 downwards.
TCAGGAATTGGCCTATCACAGGCTCAAGAGTACAAAAGTCTAAGCACATTTCAAAGAGTTGAGTATAAGAAAAGAGCCTCAGGGAACCGCCTTCAGTCAGAGCTTGCTATGGAAGTGTTCCCAGTGTTCAGTTTTCTAGACATTCAGCAGCTACTCTAGTCATGGTTTAGGAAAGCCAGGCTACTGCTTCTGCTGCTGGAAGACTGCACCATCCATGTGATCCTGCTTTTAAGCATGCAGAAAAGGCAAGAGTAAGGGGTTGTGGAAGCTTTCACTGAAATAAAAAAAAAAAAGAATGGGTTTGTGGCAAGAAGCTACTGAGATTCCCTTGGAGGGCATTAAACTTCTGTAGTGAAGCCTAAATTGCAATAGGGACCCTAGGGAATCTGAGATGCAACTAATATAGAACATCTAGTGAAGAGAGCCACAGGCAATGAATGCCACACTGAGGGAAAGGGAACTGGGGTGTAACCAGTAAGGCAGGGATGATCCGTTCTCAGGATGGAGCTACAGGATTTAATATTAGCACTGCTGAGTTTTGTTCTTGCTTTCCTCTCCTTTCTTTTATCCTATTTCCACCTTGGGAATTACAATATTTACTTCAGGACCATTATTATTGTTATTTTTTCATATGTTCTCACAGCTATGGGTTTGCCTTAAGTCTCAGAGCAGACTTTGTCTTAGAACTTTAGAGCAGTGCTGGAACTGCTGAGAATTTGGGGAAACTTGCTGCATTTTCAGTTGTGTACTGGATAGCTGTGTAAAATTATGACTTTGTTATTGTTTATATTTTAAGATTAACTGTAACTTAAAATGTGCTTGGGTGTCAAATTGACAAGTAGTGAATTTTTGATGGTTAATTTTGATTGTAAATGTGATCATTTGAGAACACCCATGAAGCTTAGGAAAGCACAGTTCTGGGTGGGTCTTTGGTCCATGGTTTTGAAGACTATATGTGTTCTTTGGTCTCATCTCAGAACCTTTTGTTCTCAATACTTCTTGGCTTCAAAGAGTTGGGCAGCATTTTCCACCATGCACTTTTACCTTAATGCTTCTGCACTTAAGGCATTTAACCATGAGTTTAAACTTCTGAAACTTTCAGCTAAAATAAACCTTTTCTTCTTTAAGTTGCGTATATCATGTCTTCTGTCCAAACAATAGAAAAGCTGATTAATGTACATAATCATCGAGTATTGCTCACTAGGACCCACCTGTGATGTATTCTTCCTTCTTTTAATAGCACTAAACATAGGAACAAGTATTTAACACATAGGCCTTTGGAAAACATAACATATCTCTTCTCTAGGAATACATATGTTTTTGTCATTTAAAGGTGAAATAATTGAATTTTATTGGAATAAAAATGAAAAGTGCCTAAAAGAAGGTGGAGAAGATTCAGATTTTTGGTTTAACTGCTGAATGTGCATCAACTATTGAAAACAAATCTAGTTTAAGCTGACACATAGAGGGACAGTTTGAACTGAGCATCATTTTGTCTGTATCTAAGTATCTCCCACTGTTGAGGAATCTATCCAGTGAGAACTCTAGTCTCTAAGGAAATATGTTTTACAGTCATGTTAATGAATACATACCCTGTTTCCTTCCCGAGGGCAGTTTAAGAACCACCTGAAGTGCATGGAGAAAGCTGGGGATACTTGCCTCTAGATTAAGGACCATATGAAATATACCTAGCAACTTATAAAAGTAAGATTTAAAAGGATCAAATTGGTTCCAGATAACTACATTATAGAATAAAGCTCATGAATGTATGTAAGAATAAAAACAATCCAGTACCTCAAAAATATAAACTTTAAAATTTCATATATTGATAAAATTTACTGGGCATGTAAAGAAACAGAGAAATATTACCCATTGTGAGAATAAAAATCCATCAATTAGAATTCAGCTGAAACTATCACAGATGCTAGAGTTGGCAAACAAGGACATCAAAGCAATTTTAACTGACAGCTAGATAATGTACAGAGTTAAAGTGGAGTCAATTAACCTTTGAAGGTAATAATTGAAGACATAAGGAAATTACTTTTTGAAATGGAACCAAAATATTAGGAAATGATTTGATGATTAGTAGATTAGTAAATCAACATTTAGGTAAGAGTGCACAAGTAAATTCTTAAAAGATTATGTAAGAAAGAAAAAATGTTATTGTAAAAAATACCTGATTAGGTGTCATTATAAGCAAGAGTGATTCTTTCATCTGTCATTAATTACGTGGGTGACTATAAGTAGGTAAAATATTAACTCTATGATAAAGAAAATAAGTTTTCTTATTTCTATTATGGAAATAAAAATAATTCACATTGGCATAAAAGTTCTGAATTTAATGACAGATTGTACTTACATTAACATATACACATACACCTTTATACTTATACAATGAGTGCATACATCTCTATGCAAACACATGTAGTATAGTCCCATAACACTTTGAAATGTGACATCAATAAATAGAGAAAGAGTTTATGTGGGCAAAATTTATGGAACATTGAAAAAACAGAATATACATTTCTGCTTAATCGATTATTTTAGATATTTTTATAAAGTTTATGTTATTAAATACCAAGACAATTTTATATTTTTTGTTTATGACATGTGTTGAACACAGAGGTTTAAAAATTAGGAGGAACTGGAGAAACTGATCAATTTGCAGCTTACAAATAGAGATTAATTTAGAGCTGTCTACGTGATTATCAGAGTTAGAAAAAGAGTTTTCAAACCTCTTCAGCCTGTTGGGATTATGACAGCGTAAAACTTTTAGTGCATATTCATGGCTGGAAAAAGAAAGAATTCTGACTTGTCCATTTTATCACTAAGTTCATAATGAGTCAGCTGGAGTCTGAGAACAGATGACTAAGACGAGTGGAAAAGAAGTTCTATAGAAGCTTGGTTTATAAATTTGTGTTATCTGTTCATTTTTTAAGTAATAAAACAACTTAGAAAAGAGTTTAGGTCTGATAGGAAGTTTAAGTGGAGTTAGAGATCTTGGCATTCTCTATTCAATACAAAGAAAAACCTTTTTCTTTATAGCTTCCCTATTCTATTAGTCCATTAGGGGGTCTTAAATAGCTGACATTTAAAACGTAAATAAAGATGGACTTATTTTGGGTCATAATTTCAGTCATGACTGGCTGGCTCCAAAGCAGAAATATCAGGATAGAAGGGTGTGGAGGGAGAAAGCTGCTCACATCATAATAGGCAAGAAACAGATCAAGAAATAGAGAAGTGACAGGACCCAGGCACAAGAATACATTTTCCAGGTTGTACCCCCAGTAACCCTTCTCTCCAAACTTGGCCACTTCCTACCAACACATTCAGCTAAAACTTAGCTTTCAAAAGCTTCAACTTTGAACATAAAACTTTTGGTGAGATGCTTTTTTTAAAAACTAAATTCACAATAATAATTATCAAGGAATTTGTACATATACAGTAATGTATGATTTTGATGATTCCATTGTATTTTAACTTCATGACTTAGAGAAATGAAGATTTTCTTCTGGTAAATGATTTTTTTTCCTCTACAAAATAAATGTAATTTTAATAAGATATTTAAAGCTAAGATCCATAATGATAGTGAATGCCTTAAAATTTCCAGATGAATTTAAATTTTTTATCTTAGTTACTGGTAAACTTAAATTTCAAAATTTAATGTAACACTATGTATGCAATCACAAAAAAGTTTCCATGTTGTTATACTCAGAAGAGTATCTAATACTATTAAGCATATTCTTTTTGCATTTATACAGTTTTCTCATTTGTATAAAAGACGTAGAATAGAAAAGTGCAAGTATCTTTGCAATATTTTAAATTATGTTCTTACTGATAATATTGGGGTATTGGAAGTGGCCTTGTAGCTTAACTTTTCTTCCTAATGTTGGCTTATTAGCCAACGTTAGATGAAATGATGTGTCATAGGTAAAGATGAAGGAATAAAATGAAAAGAGCTTAGGATCTTATCAACTTCCCTCGTTTACAGATCTGGCCTGAGATGCTTACAATTTGATATATCAATTTAGTTATTTTTAATTTTTTCTATAAATATAAACAAATAATGAAAGGATTCTTAATCCTCAGGATAAACACTTTGCAAAACAGTGCTAATATGTGATCTTGCAGGCATTTGTGTTTGTCTTTTGCCACATATTGAGGTAAGAACCTACTAAATTACTGTTATCCAGAACTTCATATGTTACATCTCTACTGAAATCTTTAGATATCTCAGAATCTATTGAGGTATTTTGGGACTAAGTGAGTTCTCAGTTGCTTTTTCACATATACCCTCATACATTCTTGGTTAGGAGCTATGTATAGTTACTTTATAAAACTGGATAAAGGTAAGTCCTATTAACTCTAGGACTTACCTCTTCTACTCCTTCTAACATCCATGTAGAGAGGGAAAATCAAATTGCATCACTCACTGAGCAAGATCTCTGGCAAGAATAGCTAAAACATGTCTCAAAATGCAAACTTTCATAGTAGTACTGTATTTATTAATTTGTTTCTTTTTAATTAAATGACTAGGGAAATGAATATGACAATTGTGTTATTTTTGCATGGATAAAAAAATGAAAGCTACTTCATTAAATAAAAGCTAAAGTGAGCTCTTAGTGCAAGTGTCAAAGTGAGGGTGTGCAAAGCACAGTGCAAAGGTGAAGAAACTATTAAAGTGAGATCCCATGCCTATTTCCCTCCTTACATGACTGATAAATAACACTTTCTCAATGCAGTTGTTTATGTCTTAAAATGTTTGCTTTGTAGTGATTTTAATGAATATGAGTTGGACATTTTGGTTCAGAATAATGTGCTATGCATGAAGACAGTCAATAAAATGCATAAAGTTCAGAAAATAAAATGATTATAGATTGTGCCCAAATATATTTAATTTTATGATGAACTAACTATTAATTTTGGTGAAAATGTTACTTTTGCACAAATCGTTGAAAGTATTTCTTTTTTATACTCCACCTATCCCCAGTCTCTGGTATACACAACTCTCCTGTGAGACAGTGAGGAGCAGGAGAACAATTTTTAGAAAATACGATAGTTTTATTGCAATTCCACACTAGGTAGCACGGATTGCAAGGACATTGCATTTCTGTGACTTAGGACCCTCAGTGTCCTCCTGAACGTTGTCAGTGGGTACAGCCAACCAGGTATGACGAACATACATTACATGTTATCTACACTGACTTGGTGACAGATTGTGCTGCACCAAGACACTTTCTAACATACGAGGTGAACTTAATTCCCTGGTAGTTCTATAAAAATTCATATAAGCATGTTCATATCATCAATATTTTTCTGTGACAAAATCCATCTCAAACTTAGTCAACATCTTCCTCACAGTAGGAGTGGACCACATCTCTAAATACTAATTATTTATTTATATAAAAGGCAAAACAGAAAAAAGGTAGAAATAATACAGAATTTAAAAAAAAAAACAGTGAGAAATCACTCTTGGGTACTTTCCCAGAAAAACTGAAAAGGTCGTGTCACAGCTAATATGTGCACCCATGTTTATAGCAGTGTAATTTAAAATATCTAAGGCTTGGAAACAACCCAAATGCCCATCAGCTGAGGATTGAGTAAATACTATTCATTTACTTAGCATGTGAAGTTTTCATCCTCATATCATATCATATATCATATCATATCATATCATATCATATCATATGGTATAATCTTATTACTATAGCAATCAAGAGTGGCATCACCATAATATCTGAAACTTTAAAGTTCAATCATGTTTATCACCTCCCCACACAGAGCTCTGTCCTAACATTGTTAGAGCAATGTACTACGTCTGCTTTGTTATTCTGCTTGTTTCCTTCCTAGGCCTTGGTAATCACTAATGTATTCTTGTGAGTTCACATGTCTTTTAAAAGTTAATTAGCATTTATTACTTTGTCCCAAATAAACTCTCTAAGTTCTCTTTTTGATTAATATTGTACATACATTACATCTTGAACAGTATCACATATATTAATACAGTTAAGAAGTTATTGTGAAAAACATAAGATTATCTAGATCTAATTCCTTTGATTTTTATAGAAACAGTTAATGTCACTGAGAAATGAGAAATAAAATTATTTACATAACACATTAGTAATGTGTCTTTGGTATGTATTACAGAAAAAATATAAGCAGATAATTCAGGGTATCAGAATGATTTAGGACACAGCACTATGTTACCAGAATCATAAAAGCTGTGGGCTATAGAGCATGAGTGAACCACAACATAGTATTTTTTCCGTGCCAAGTCTAGGATGCATAGAAGTGTCTGCATTTACTTACTGTATTTCTTAAATTTCTGATCTATCAGTACCCTCTCCAAAGAATTCAAAACTGAATATGAATAATACAAAATCTTCCTCTAAATAAGGTTCAATTTAGTTAGCAAGTAAAATTATTTATTTCCTTGGTTACTAAATTATTGTTTTATTCAATGTGCCAATTAAAATAAATACTAGTTACCTTGAAGCTTAGATTTTTTCCTTGTTTCAGAGTCAAGAAAATACCTCAGTATACTACACATTTTAAGTATACAAGGCACTTGGACACGTAACATTTGTTTAGACTTTGTAGTAGAAAGAGTACAGGCTTTGTAAGCAGGGGAATTTGCATTTGAATCCCCGCTCTTTTTCATCTTTGCAAAGCTGAAGCATGTCACTTAATCTTTTAGATCTCTGACTTTCCCTTGTAAAAATGAATAGAAATGCCAAACTTATAAGAAGTAAGTCTTGTGATTGTTTGTCACGTACTGTTTATTTATTAAGTAGTAGTCTCATAATTCTCTCAAAATCTCAAGAGAATTTGTTATAGGCTTATTATGTCTTAATAAAGAGAATAAATATGAAAATTATTGTAATTCTTAATCTATGTTTTTACATTAACACTAATTTATGTTTTAAAGTAATTTTCTTTCAAGCTGTATGTAATAAGATTTTGTGCTACGTGTAGAGTTATATTTAGTGGGAGGACAGTCTTGCTAAGTACCAGTTTAAACAGGAAATAGAAATTCTCTAGGCATGTCACAATCTAGGCAGAAGAATAAATTATATGTATAAAAACCTTTGTGATGCTGCTGCTATATGATCGTGTTAAAAGGTTAGCAAGATAGCTGTTAAAAGCTCAGAGAGATCAGAAGTAACAGATTTAAGAGGCCAGGTCTTTATCACTACTTCAGAAGTAACGCTTGTAAAATTTTTAGCACTTTGGTACATAGTAAGCATTCAAACAGTGTGTTTGCAACTCCAATGGGTAGAAATAGAACAAAGTCACAGACTTAAAAATATACAATGTTAACAAAAAAGGAAATTAGCAAAAAGTATAATTTTGGTTCAACTTGAGTGTTATAGAATAAAGTAGTATATTTTGAACTCTACTTTTTGTAATTTTAGACTTTACATTTTAGGAAGTGATAATCATTCAAAACATCTTACTAGCCATATTGTCAGCCAAATATCTATGCAATTATTGGGCAACCAAATTCTGGAGCACAAATATGAACACTGTAAGAGGAACCACACAAAAGACAGGTCTCTAAACTTTTAATTCTAAATTTACTAAATCATATCATCAGTACTTGTAAATTGGGATTAGAGGCTACTGTTCAGAGGAGGGCGAGGCATTGGACTAAAGACAAGACTCCCGGCTTCCGTTTCCACGAGCAGCCGTTGCTGGCAGTCACTCTGCAGCAGGCACTGGGCCTTCCCGGTATTTGCATTCCACATTTACAACTGGAACAGGTAGTTTAGGAAGTGTAAGTGTAGCCCTAAGGTTAAAAAGTCTTACTTGATTTGGGAAATAATTAAAGTATTTTGGAGAATAATATAGAAGTAAACATTTGTTTATAAGAAACCAGAACAAATTCTCACTAATGGCACTCAGCTCACTTCTCGATTGTGGAAACCGTTACCCAGCTGTGTTGAAATGTGTTGTACTGCTCTGTGACGGCTTTCGAGGACGTTTGGATGTTTGAATGTGTGCATCTGAGTGAGCCACATTCTCACTGTATGGTATTTTGGAGATTACATAAGTATTTTGCAATGGATATTGGGGTGCATTTAATAGTGTTTAATTTATTTCTATATTGTTTTCATAGTATTCTTAACATTTTCAACATAAGGAATATTTAAATCAACACCATAAACTCCTTAAGCTTCTTTATGTTCCTGTTTCTCTCAATCAAATATTTGAAGAAAATTAACTCAGTTTTCTATAAACACATATATCACTTTGTAGCATTCTCTAATTTCATCAGATAATGGATAGCTTATTTGAGATGGAATTTGCTTTCTTATTTGTTTATATGCTCAGGAAATAGAGGACAAAAGGGACTATATTTTCATGGTTTCTGAAATCTCTCTTTCCTTACTGGTTACAAAGAACTCACATAGTCTATATTTATAGTTTTAATACCTATTTTATGAAGGATACATGGAATTCTTCTTCAATAGCTGTTGCTGTTTAAATAAGAAGTCTCAATGGAAAATTAACAAAACTAAAAACCAAAATGAAATGCAAAGTACTGGACATGATATAGACTCTAAAGCACTACCTTTAGGAAACAAATTATAACTAGTGACATTATCATTCTTTTTGCTTTGTATAACTGAAGACTGAATGAAGTAACAGGTTGATTTTCCTGCAAGAGAACTGTATATTTCAGGATTCTAAAAGCGTATGCAGATTTATCTCTTTTTTTCTCCTGTAGTTAAGAATGTTCAACTAAGTTATCAAAGTTGAGTTCGTAGGATCACCTGACAACAATATGGTCAAAGTCACAACTTGACAGTAATATGCTCTCAGTAAAGCTGTATTACAGCTTGGAACTTATGTTGGAAAATTACTCCCCACCACTACCGGTGTAGCTATATAGGAGTAAGTCACAGAAAGTAAACAATAACAAGATTGAAGAATACACTCAAATTTTCCAAACACTCCACTAATGATTGTGAGTTCATTGTTCCTTCTTACTCAGCCTTGAAACTAAGATGCTGGTTCAGGGCAACTAGGGTCAATGGATAAAAATAAATTAAGAAATATGAAATAATTTTTACCATAAAGTAAAAATCTAATCTCAAAAAAAACCCCAGTAATTACTCTCCTATTTACATTACAAAGGAGATAAAACCTATTCATGTTGGAATCTGGTTCAAAATTTTCAGAGGCAGATAGAAAACTATGTAATGATTTAAAAAGCCTAGAGCATGTGTCTTACGCATATTATAGAAATATATATATATATATATATATATATATATATATATATATGACATCAGTAAAATCTTTTCAAAAGGTCTTTATAAAAAGAGCCCAACAACTCCTTATCCACAGTGACTAAACCAAAAGATGAAATTCTCTTTCCCATTCTCTTATTTCTCAGTTTTCACATTTCATTATTCACCTAATGTATGTATTAAGATAAGCTAGTAGAAATTAAAATAAAAATTATATTTAAACTGAAATTTAGAAGTCAGAATTTTCTTCAATTATGAGGCATTGAAATTACAAATGAAAAAATGCTACTAGCTGTTCTAACATATATTGTTTCTGGTAAAAATAAATCATGTCCTTGGTTATCCTTACTGCACATTGAACCAGTTGTAAAATATGTTATTACTGAAAAAATAAATTATGCTTGTGACTATTAAGATTTTGTTAAAATGAGATTTGGTCTTTTAGCAGAAAATTGTAATACATTTCATGCTTACTAAGCACTTTATTTCCATGCTTGATGTGGATTTGCATTGCCATTTTGGGGGGAAGGATTATTTTAAAACGGTTGGAAACAGCCATATCATTCTACCAAGTGTCTAATACTACACTTTGTAAAAGCTAAAGAAGCGTTGATTAAAAAAATACATATTTGAACACATTTGTGGTCAACCTTTTATCAACTGCAGAACAAAAAGTTGCTGAGAGATTGTTGAACTTTGTGTGTGTATGTGTGTGTGTGTGTGTGTGTGTGTGTGTGTGTGTGTGTGTATTGGGCCATGCAGGTTTAGATGTGCTCATGAATTTGATAGGATTCTTTTGACCTATGTAACACCTTTGAAAAAATCATTTTGACACCAGGAGATTTTTCCATGCTAGCTTGATATACGACTTTGATGCAAGCTTGTTTGTGACATGGCTTAAAGAAAAACTATTACTTCCAGCTTTTCATTGTTATTATTATTATTATTATCAGTCTTACTCTATCTCTGAGCTGACCTTGCCCTGCAGGGTGAATTAGGGGTGAGGTGGGTTCTGTGAAAAGGACAGATGTCAAGGTCAAAATGAAACTTAAACACGGGAACAGAGAAACTCAGGAATCAACCTAGGTCACAGTTCCTGTATGAGAGTCCCTACCAAACCCCCTCTCACATATCACAATTCATTTTTGGTTAAATATTAAAACAAATGCATGCCCCCACCTCAGGACGCATCTGTACCTATGAGTGCTGTATCATACATTTTTTAGTTTATTTTCAAATAAACTGAAATATAAGACTCAGGCAAAAGTTATCTAAAAATCCAATGCAATCACTTATTACCGTTCAAATGGGCTCTGACACTCAGTTTATCATTAAATTCATAACAATGAGCTCTTGATAACCTAATTACATATATAATAGTATATGATTTCTTTAAACTGAAAATTTGAGAGACAGACCTTATATACTCTTGGAAACAAACACAAATCACAATCTTAACACAGACTTTTATTTTATACAAGTAAAATGAAATTAGAGAACTATGCAAATAATTTATTAAATAAAAGTCCATGGTGATTGATATTGGGGCCAGAAACATTTTTGAATAACAAAAATCAAGATCTAAATCTAAAGCTTTAACAAGGTTATTTCTTTCCTATTATATTAAAATGATCACATCAAAATGGCTACACAAAAATATACTGTCACAAAACACTTAAACAAAAAGGATTGCTTTTAAAGTCTTGGGCAACAGAAGAGTTAAGTACTATGCATTTCTTCATTTTTCTCGTTTTCCTCCTTAGGCCTCATTAAATCTGTGTCTGTTGTTGCTGGTAGAAGGGCTAGCTGTCTGGGTGGTCTCTGGACCTGGAATCACTAAACCACAGCATCAGTGGTGCCTGACTCTACCCAAAAGAGCCTGCCAGAGGGCGTCTTTCAGGACTGACCTGGAGGACGCTGTCCATTTTTCTGCATAGTTCCCAGACCTTATTGCTTATTTCCAGATGTCAGAGAGAGGTGAAATAGAAAGCAGTTGGAAATATTTTGTGGAAAGGACATCGGCTACATAAAAGGCAATGTAATCGTATTCCCCTGAGATAGGCATGTAACACTGAACAGTGCAGGACATTGGAGCTATCTCTGCTGTCAGTGAAGTCTGGCTAAAACATGAGAAGAAGGATAATTCTTCCTCCTTATTTACACTAGAAAAGCTATAAAAGCAGAAGGGATGCTTTGTGTATTTACTAAAGGGTTATGGTAGGAAATCATTAATAATAAGAGCTTTCCTTTATTTTTTAAAGAGTTGATAAATAAATTACTGACTGTTAATGTTACCTTGATAATCCTTGTTTGCTAGTAATAAAACTGAAATCATTGTTTCTTCCTTGGGGATATAGAACCTCTTCATCACTTTTTTTTCTTATTGTTTGATTTTAGTTTCCCCTTATTAGCCATATATTACAATCAGTGTTACAAGGATAATACCGTTTTTAAGAACTTTGCATTCTGGTGTGTTTTGCTTTGGCGAGATTGTCCAAAACACATAAAAATTCGTGCCCAAAATTCAACCTCATTTAAATTTACCTTTAAAATATTTCTTCCAATATATTGAAACACAGATTATAAAAGGCATGATGACTGCTTTGCTGATAGGCTTATTGGTGAAGTAGTTACCTACAAGTGGAATATAAATTATTGTTTTGTATGCAAACAAACAAAAACTGTCCTAAAACAGAGAGACTGGAAACCACCACTGTTTAATGAGTTCTACTTTACATGGCCTGCAGCACAGACTTCGTCTTTGAAAATTAGGTTTAGCTCCAAGATAAATAGAGCGACAACAACAAACGCCTTAAAGTGTATTTAGACTAAGAAATGTCTTTATAAACTCAAGGTATAAAATACATGATAATATCACTGAATTAGTCTAATGTCTGATTCTCTGAAGACTTAGAATTTGTGTTTATACAAGACCAGAGGATCCATAAAGACATGTCTGTCTGTTTTTTCTCTCCTGGGCAAAAGGAAGGCAACCTAAAAGGGAAGATGAGCGTAGACCATCAGCCAGGATCAGCTCTTGTTCAAGTCAGCGGTGGTAGACAAGGGTACCAGAACTGCTCTCGGTGAACTAGGAGCCTCATGGAACTAGGAATTATCTTCCGCTCGGGAAAGCCAGGCCCCTCTTCCCTCAGTTGAAGAAGCATCACCATATTTAGACAGTGATCTTGCTAAAATCTACCCCAAAGTGGAAGCATAGCTTTTTATTTATGGATTTAACTGTGGCTAGTTAAGGCTCTCAAAATAAGATGAATTTCATTTTTTCCCAGATAATCAAATATCCATATCCCTGCGTTAGCTCATTATTTACATCATTTTGGGCCAAGTAGTAAGAACTAGGGAGTCTAGTTCTACACATTTATTTAAAACTGTACCGGCTAAGGGGAGTTTTGTTATGTAGTTTATAAATGAGATAATACCATCTGAAAAGACCTATTTGAGAATTTTCTTGGTATTATTCTTTTCTCACGACAGAATCCCTTTTCTTCTTAAACCATTTATGGTTGTTTTAAGCTCCCTCATACACTTTAGTTTCCAGAGCCGTCTCATGAGGGAGGAAACTGCAGCAGTGCTGGAAACAACTTGGTCGCACTGTGTTTTTCACACACTATGGCTGAGATAGAGAAAAAGTCCTCCCTCTCCTCATCACCGCTGAACACAAATCCGTGCAGCTGCCAAAGACTCACGCCTGGTTTCCTCTCAGCTGTGGCTCGCGCCCGTGGCGGCGGAGTGGGAGCACTGGGGAGGGGGATTAGCCTTGCTTGCCACGCTCATCTCGTCCTGAGGCAGTGCTCCAGGAGGCAGTGCCCGGAGATATCTGGAAGCATTTGGAAACTCAGCAGCCCACGAGCGAGAAAAACATATAAAAAATACATTGGAGGGGCAGTGACCCTGGACTCAAATGCTCAGCAAAGCTTTGTTGATTTTTATTTTTTCTCTTTCTCGCTCTTCACTTTTTCTCCACACAGCTTTCAGCTTACGTACCTAACAAAGAAGTTATTTCTCAGAAGAGAACTGAGCTGCCCTTGAATGTGTGCCTCAACAATTTTATATGCTATATTCACTATTAAAAAATGCTCAAAATAGCCTCAGATGCCACAGGTTACTCATCTCTGCGATGGAAGTTGAGAACCTCCTAGTCCAGCTTCTCAAGTATCAGTCTCCTTTATGCTTTGCGATGCATGCCTCTTTTATCTGCTTTAAGATTTGTTTATTATTGCTTAAGGATCTGGAGGCAATGATTACTTATTTTCATAATTTCTAGCTTGAGTAGCTGTCATATAGTAGGATATGACACCTGCAGCTACAAATTAAAATTTAATGTTTTTGTAAATGTTCTGTGAATGTTTTATTTTTCAGAAGTAATATCATCATGTGGAACTTTATCCATATTTCATGAAATGCTAGCTTAATTCCCTTTAGACCTCTGTGACAAGGTGTATTTTTAGCTGACTGGGCTAAAATAAAGTGATGATGAAGAAGTGCTTTCTACACTTGATAGAAACTATAAGATGGTTAGAAGTAGATGTTGAATTCAGGAAACCATAATTGTTATAGTTGCTCTGAGATGCTTTGATGCTTCAGAGTAATTATGGTTCAGAAAGACAAATATAAACCATTCCTAAATTTGGTGACTTCATCATGCAATCTCCCTATTGGAAATAGCTATTCTCAACAATTTCTGAATCAAAATGCTATAAATATTAATAAAAAGTCTTGATTTATTTTTTATGTATTAAACCTCTGTTAACATTGGTCAGTGTGAATCATATTTCATTTTTATGATTAGGAACAAAATGGACATTTGTGAGTTATGTACATACCAAGTTGAATATTCTTATGATTTTCTGGTGTCCAAAGACAGAACTCAATATATGAAAACAGTTCATTATTGTTAGCTTTCACTTTTATTCATTTTCCTCCAACCTAAAAAATGTGCAGATAGATATCATAGTTAACCTTTGAAAAATTATCATTATCATCTTCATTTTATATATGTAGGGGCCAGGCTTTTAAAAACAGTTAAGATAGATCTTTAAGTTTCTTTTAAAATATGTATTTTTGTATATAAATACATCTGTGTTTGGAATTACTAAAATTATCTTAGGGTCTTCATTTGACAAGTTATTTCCCTTATATGCTTTCTTTCCTTCCATTTATTTAAATGAACATTAATTTTTATGAGAAAAAAATAGAATCTCCACTCAACATTATTAGAAATATTTTATATTGCCTGAAGTCATTTTTTTCCACATATACTTCAAAACATAGTACCATTTTTATTCATGTGTGAGTGAAATAATCTAACAAATACTAATTAACAATCTAAGATAATATGGAAAGGATAAACTTCTTATTTATAAACAAAAACTACATAAATCATTTAACTGCTTCACGTTTATAATTCCAGTCATTTCATTAAGTGCATTACTAAAGGGCTTAGGACAAAAATACTAACATAAATCAATGTGGTTCACATCAATGGCTTTTCTCATTTAATTCTTAAATTGTGATAAAAGTAACGTGCAAGTTTGGAATTGAATCTTCTGTGCTTATCATCTCAGTATATTGTATGAAGGTCAAATCATTTCAGAATATATGTCAAAGTTATCCTCAAAAACAAACAAAAAAAATTAAAGAGAATCACAGAGTCTCAGAAATAAGAGGAGACAGTTACAAAATCCACTCCTTTGGCAGGGGAAATTTTTGGAGATGTTTACTTACGTCTAATATAAGCCACTTTCTGCAACCAGCAGTGGAGTTTTTCTCCACATTTAATACTATAAAGTAACGGTTTAGTCAGTCATTTAAGAGATGAAAATGCAACTAAGTCTTTCATTCAGTTGTGAAACTATATTTCCATTCAAACCAAATTAAGCCTAAAATGCCAACCTGTGACATATACAGTCCTGGCGGGCTGTCCGGAATGCATTAGAGCATGCCGGAATTACATCCCAGACTTACACTGGCCCTCGCTGCGGCTGGGTTTCTGTCCACCACTGTGTCTCGAGCCCAGTAGCACTGACAGTAGCACATAGGGGTACTCACAACTCAGTTTTTCTTTGATGTCCTGTGTGAGTTTTAGGACCAAAACATATGATGGAAACGTTTTATTCTGGAAACTCAAAGTGAGACTTCATTTTAGCTTTCTCAATCACAACTTACTATTTGTGATATCTCACAGAGGTGTACAGTTGGCATTTTCCGTATCGTTTCCTGTCTCTCTTCCAATGGCCTAAGTGATACCTAATGACCTTTTTTAATCTACCATCATTTTCTACCATACAGACATGTCCATCACATGTTTGCTCGTATCTCCCTCCAGTGCAAAATCCTTGACTGAATGACCTACAGCAATGCATAATAAACATTTACATATTATTCAGTTATTCTCCAAGGTTTGCAGCAGAAATTATGAACCTTGGGAGATGGAGGTATGGAAAGCATTGCTTCCTCTCTAAGGGAGGAAACTATAAATAAGTGTTGCCACTAAATAATATTTAAACATTTCAATACATTGGTCTATAATTGTTCTAATCCAAACTACTGACAAAATCATTTTGGGAAAGAACTAAGAAAAATTCAGAAGGTACACAATCTTTAAAAGCTTGAGAACTTGTGACATTAAAGTTAAAATATGTCAACTGTTTTGCTTGACATTCAAAACCTTTGGATTGGCTTCTGTCAATCTAGGTTCACTGCCTCACTCTAGTTAGAGACGCAGCACCCTTCAGTCTCTACCTGAAAGTCCACCTTTCTGGAGTGCACAACACCTGCTCCACTTTCTTCACGAAAACTTTCTCACCTCTCATGCAGTTTTAGGGACCTGACTTCTAGTACCCTCACTCAGCATCTGACCAAAGACAATCTCTTCAGTAGTTTCTAGAGTATGTTTGCCTGTATATTAATTAAACCATTGTACTTCAAAAGTCATTGTAATTGTTATTCATATAAACAATTTAATACCTCTTACCTCAACACATCAAAGATATATGTGTCTTTAAAACTGTAATAAAATTGACTTTAAATCACTTGGTTAGTTAGACAATCCATGCCTAAGGCATCAAGTTGTATTCACTTTAATTAGGTTTATGTGAGATACATAATGAAAATAGATATGTAATTAATAGAATATCTTGCAATATTCATAAATTATTCTCAGTCAGGTGTTTTAGACATTGACAATTTAAAGGGAAATATATAATTCAGTGTTGTTAGAGACTATGAAAATGATAAATAATATTTTAATGTAATATTTTAATTTAAAACAATATATTCTTGCTTATAAAAATATATGAAAATAAAATTTTAATAAGTCCCACAGCTTTAACTGTATATTGGGATATGTAAAATATATAATACATATTTATTTATATATTACCTATGCTTAAATATTAGATGAACTTTTCACCTCTTAATTTGTCAAGTAATTTCTTCTTTAGAAATTTGCTCTTACAGAACTGTAAAAAAAGCTTTGTAAATATTCATGAAAGGTCAGTTTTTCTCTAGTTTAAATTATGCATCTTCTTCCAAGAGTAATATTTATTCTTACCAAAAGAAAAATACTGTTTATTTTCCAAATACTAATACACTTATGGCATGGATTACTAAAATTTATTGTTTTTAAGCTTATTTAAATATACAAATGAAGTACAAACTAAAAATTTTAGATAAATCGTCCTATATGTGTGTTTGTGTGTAAATATGTGTATATCCTGACCTAACCAAATTTATAAAAAATGTAGTTTTCATCACTTAAAAGTAATAAGTACTTTAGTAGTAAGTAGTCATTTTTATAGAGGCATGCTTTTTTCATACTATGTGTTATATGTTTTGCATATATAAAAATTCTGCTTCATGATTGTAAGCACACTTATTCACGTTTTTCTGGTATTTTTTGATTTTTTGTTATAGTTTATTTATCTGGACTGTATTTCTTTGGATATAATTAAGTTATCAAAGTAAATATTCCTGTATGTCTTCATACTTATTTAAAAACAAATTTCAATAACCCTCAAACTATTATGAACAGACATTTTTGTTCCCTCTGATGGAATATGATAGTTTTATTATATAATCAATTTGTATAAATATTTGAATCTGACTTCAGAAATGTCTCAGAAGGCCACGTGGTTTTTAAAGAGTAACTAATCTATCATAGAAAGGACTCAATTTTGGAAGTTAAAAGCGCTATCATTAATTTAAACTCTGCAGCCCAATAGAAACTTAGTCAAATAGCAGAAACAGGAAATTTCATATTTACGTTTATATGATCATTCATTACCAAGAAAGATGAAACAAAGTAACTATTTATGCCTAATTCAATAAAAACAAGGGGAAAAACCAACAATTCTTTCTTTGCTTTAGAAAATAAAAAAAAAATTTAATGAAAGTCAGTTTTCAGAAATGTACAAAGACAAACCTTTTTTACATACCATTGAAGAAGTGATTGTGTAGACTCTTTAGAAGAAAATTAGTATCACCAGTAATTTAATGGCAATTTGGCAATATATGTCAGGGTAATTACAATTTAGAATTTAATTATAAGATATACCTACAATTCAATTCAGAAAATCAACTCTAGTAAAGTACTGGCCCACTGACTGCCTAGGGAAAGGTAAGCAACAGTGGGATAGTACAATGTTAGAAGGAAACAACTCTGAGGGCTGATGTGTGTGTTCACCCTCTTGATTGTGTACTGGTTTGTAGCCTAAAAAAAACACAGAAAATTATGTATCTTGCCTTTATTTCTACGTTAATTTTACCTCAGTAGGTTGTTAATAAAGAAGAAATGTATGTACCAACATAAAAATTACCAAAAAATGTTCCAGAGATTATCATTTGAAATAACAATAGCCTACAAGCAATCTCCTGCCTTCATTTTATTTAAAATAAAAATATAAAGAAGAAAGCAATCACAAGATGTTTTGTCTTAAACTGTTAGACACATATACTACATGCACATGTACAAACACAGAGTAAGAAACAACAAAGACTGGAAGTAAATGGACAATCTTCAGAGAATTTTCTTATAACATTGCTTTATCAGGTGGGCACAAAAATGAAAAAATGAGTGTTTTAACAGGGAAAGCAAAAGGTAAATGCAGTGAAATCTGTATACGCAGAGTCATACTGAAGGACTCTGTCCTTAAAGAGTAAATAATCTGTAGATTCGCTATTAATCTAGTGAGAAAACACCATACATTAGAAGGAAGCTCCACAAATTTTGAGACTCAATCACTGACCAGGACCCAAGGGAGTGTAGTGTAGAATTGTTTTTTTTAATTCAAAAATATTCATATTACTCTCACATAGTTAGCTGAAGTTTCTTGATGAATAACTGTGACAGCAGAGATTTTGTTTTGTTTTGTTGGTTGTTGATATTTGACATCGATACAGAACTTGGTCCACTGTTACAGTGTTGTCTAGCCCATGGACCTGCTCCAACAGTGTTGTGGCCTCTGCTCCTGTTTCTGCTGAGGCCTCCACCCTTTGCTGTGCAGAGACCTCCAGAGATAAGCTTACCCTCTCAAGACAAAAGTCAAATCTAGCTGATCCCCTTAAAACTTTCCCTGGGATCCCTGCTTCAACAAAGTAACGGTGGAACCCAAAGTCTTCACAACGGCCTGCACAGTGAGGACGCCAAGTATCTTTAAACAGCATCATTATTAAACAAATGCCATTATTTGTTTCAAACATGTCATCCTCTTTGCAACTTTTTGAATGTGCTTGATCCATTTCTATCTCAGGGCCTTTGCACTGACTTTTTTAAGCTTAGAAGTTTTTCTCTCCTGCAACCATGCAGTTCATTTACTCAAATCCCGAAATTTAGATAAAAAGGTCATTTTTCAGTAAACTATTCATTAAATATCCATATCTAACTACAGCTGTCTATATCTCGTTTCTTACTAAGCTTCCTCACTGATTTATTTTTACAGTTTTTGATATTATCTGGCATACAGCATGTTTTAGTTTGCCTATGATCTCTGTTTTCTCCTACATGTTTTGCCACCAGCAAACAAAAATGGGCATTTCTTTTGTTCACTGCTGTTATGGTCTGGAACTATGCAGATCATTTAGTAAAATGTATTGAATATTTACTGAGTTAGTGAGTAAATCCTTTAGGATGTGCTTGCAGGTGTTAAGGCATGGTGCAAGACGAACTGAGAAGTCAGAGATAATAGTGTTGATTCTGAAAGTACTCTCATTCTGAGAGATTTCTAATAGAGACCACTCAGAAAGATCTTTAAGTACGGAAGATTTCTTTCCTTTGCAATAAAAAGAAGTTTGATTATAATTTTCTGGAGTAGCAAAATCACTCAGGCCCCTCTCTGGCATGTTTCTTGCCCTTGACTTTGTCTTTCTGGTCTTGTGGCAACTGCCCCACATTCTGGCCTTGTTAACTCTTGGCTTCATTATTACAGCAACTTTGTAAGTGACTTCCTATGTGTCTTATCCCCAGGTCTAGCACACACATTGCCTTCATGGTAATGTTTATAAAGCACAGCTCCAATTTTGTCAGGGCCCGCTGACATGTTATTTTACAACACTGAGAGCCCTTCATGCTCTACCATTTTTGCTTTAACTACTAGAAATAATTTTCTACTAAATATCTTTTCTTGTATGTAATTGGAATATTTTAATTGCTAAACTTAACTGATATTTTTCATGACCTAGGCTTTTATTCAGTGATCTTTCTGCATTTCTAAGTTTTCAATTCCACCCAGTTATTTCTCTGTCATAAATATACATACATAAATGTGTAAATATCATTCTGTAAAGGCTCCTCATGGAAAGCTGCCTTCTGTTACTCATGAATTATGTAGCTGGAATATTCTCAAATATTTATTCCTCTAAAACCATTTGTTCTCTATGGTCTTCCAGTCCCAGGGCATTTGTAGGTACCACCATCCACATTTCATGAAATTGTGAGGAGTAGGAGGTGGGGGTGCCACACATTGAAAGGGGAGGTCTTCTGCTTCATTACTATTTTGCATTAATATCTGACCCAGCTCAAGATTTCTTACCACAGGAATCTAGAAAAACCCATCCTCTTAAAGTGCAGATACTATTCATGTTTTAAAAACATATAGCTTTATGACCTTGCATGGTATTGTCTTTAAAATCCACTTCATGAAGGATTCTGTCCAGCAAATATATAGAATACACAATGGGAAATGATTAGAGATAGACTTAAAATAGAGGTTATGATTGTACTGAAAGTCTTGCAGTGAGAGTTAGTATTTGTTGTTATTAAAATGATTTTAAATTTGGAAGACCTTGCAAATCAGTCTCCAAGAGGATAAAATATATCAGGCATAGTGGTTAAATATATATGGCCTGATTATTGGTTATGGAGTAAGTAGCAGGAATATAAAATAGAAGCATTGGTAACAGCAAACAGTAATTTAGAATGATTAATATAAGGAACAGAAAGAAATGAAGTAAAGCACGGTACGTGGCCAAAATGCCTAGACTTATGCTTCTCCCGAGTCTCTGCTTTCTTTCTGTGTAAAATAGGAATTAGATTTTCAGGACTGCTGCCTAGCTCACAGGTTGTTTTCAAGATAAAATGTGATAACATTCCTGAAAGCATTTTGAAAAATTCATACAATTTCTACAGATTAAAGTATTACTAGCAACTTTTTAAAAAGCAAGGCACTTGCCGTATCAAACGGTATTAGAAGATAAAGTGCTTATTCCCTAAATTACATTCAAGACCTTGTGCAGTTACCCAATTTTTAGATTGTTAAGATGATTTTGCTTGGAAGAATTTTGTGGAAACCCCTGAAAACCTAAAATATGCAGTTTCTCCTTAACCCCACAGTTCCTAAATGGAGTTAATTCTATCTATCATCCAAGTCAACCACCTATACTTACATTGGTGGAGAAAATTTAGCTTGAGTATAAAGCTTCCTTCAGTCCCAGGAAAATTATTACCAAGGAATTATGCAATGTTAACTTCTTTGAATGCACTGCGTGTGCTTGGCATAAGTCTTTTGTACTTCTAGTTTTGAATACTTATGTCTTTCAATTTTTGTTTTGTTATTTATTCATATTACAGGTGTAATAAAATACAACCAAATTAGATACTTAGAAAATATATTTCTTATAATTTTATATTTAATTCATTATAGATATCCTTTTTATAATTTTTTTAAAAAGTTTTTTATTGGTACCTGGGATTGAACTCACAACCGCGTGCTTGCAAGACAGGCACTTATGCCACTGAGCTAAATCCCCAGCCCCTATAATTTCTTGATATTTTGTGTTTCATTAGTTTTTCTGCTTTAAAGAGAAAAAAAATGGTAGAGTATTTCATAACAAGATAATAGGAAATTGACAATGATTAATATATTAATATTGTTATTTCCAAAAATGTTGCTCAGATTACAAGATATAGGCATGCAAAATTGATCAAACAATATAAGCACAAACTGTTCTTTTAATTGAATAAAAGAAATTAGCAATATAATTATCTTATCCACCTTATATAGATTTTTTTCCTTCCTTCTTTTGTCCTTTACCCAGTCCCAGTTTTTCTTTCCTTTTGAGCAGTTTATTTCCTTTTTACAATATGTATTGTAGATTTTGGAACTTATTTACTCTTTCATTTTCTTACACTAGGAAGACAATGGGATGTTTACATATGTGAGTCTGATTTATTTCACTTATGAGTGTTGTCTAGTTGAATCTCTTTATTAGTAAAAGCCTCAAGTTTATCTTTCACAGCTGAGTAATATTCCATTGAATAAAAATGCCACATATTTTTAAACCATTCCTTGGTTGGTGGACATTTGGTTTTTTTCCAAGATTTAGTGATTACAAATTGTGTTGCTAGGGCTGGGGATTTAGCTCAGTGGCATAGCTGCCTGGTAAATGCAAAGTCTTGAGTTCAATCCCTGGTACCAAAACAAAACCAAAAAAAAAAAAAACATTATGCTAGTAAAAACACAGGTGCACATATATTGCTGTGCTATGATGTTTTAATTCTTCTGGGGAAATACCAAGAAAAAGGAAAGCTGGGTCAAATGGGACCTCTAATGCTAGGGTTTTTTTTTTTTTTTTTAGCAATCTCCACACTAATTTCCACTGTTATCAGTGTACATTTCCACTGACAGTGGAGAGGAGCTCCTTTTCCCCACATACCTGCCAGCATTTGTATTGGTTGATTTCTTGATGACAGCTATTCTTCCTGAGATGAGATAGAATCTCAGTGTTGTTTTAAAAAACAATCTGTTTCACCCAAGAAACTTATCTAATTCAAAAATATATTCATAGACTAAAAATTAAGCAATACGAAACAACATTCCATGCACCAGGACCCTAAAAACAAGGTAGAAATTCTAATATCAGCCATGGTAAACTTAAAGTTGAAACACAGTTGAAGAGACAAAGAATGTCAATACAAACTAGTTAAGAGAACAATCCAACTTTTGTTACAATACTGATAAGCATATGTGCACCAAATACTGTAGCACCCTTCATAAAATAAAAACTGCTGAAATTAAAAGATCAAATAAACATAAGTGTTATCATAGCAGAGGACTTTTAATACCCAGTTTTTGCAAAGAGACAAGTCAATTTAAACAAAAAAAAAACCAATAAAGAAATACAAGAGTTGAATTATACTCTTGAATATATGGGCTAAAAATAGATAGATAGATAGATAGATAGATAGAGATTTTTCTACTTCTATATAACAGAGTGTACATTCTTTTCAGCAGCATGTAGGACTCTTTCCAAAATAGATCACATACCAGTCCACAAACCTCCTTAAGTAAATATAAAAGAATCGAAATCACTCCATGCATACTGTTTCACCTCTGTGCAATGAAAATAGTAATCAATTATAGAAAGCCTTTCTGGGACCTCATCTTGGTCCAGGAAGTTTATATTTGTAATCCTATGGAAAATTATTGGAATTCCAATAAGTTAATCCCTATCTACTACCGCCAGTGAGATTCATGGTAAGAATAAAGACACTAAGACATATTCATAGTTATGGGGAATTAAGGGGTTCTAAGTCAAGCCAGGATGAGGGTTCAATGGAACAAAGACCTCCACCCAGGGTCCAACTCAGATTACATTAATTCACTAAGAAGGGAGTAGTCTGAGGATGAGTGACTGTGAGAAAGTAAGGAAACATGAGTACTATGAGCTGGCTAGGTAGGAGGCTTGAAACACCTCTGCAAGAGAGAAGGATATGCAGAAATAACAATCTGCATAACACAACTGAGATAGCATTTAATGTTTTGGGGGTGGTGCCTCAGCTGTAAGGTGCAAACTTTTCTGTCCCAAAGTCATAACCTCTTGGCGTGGCTCAAACCCAGTTGACAGCCCTGGAGCCTTAGTTCTTCATCACACTAGTTCAACCATGATTTTGGGAGTCGTGGGCAGGGAAACAGCAACTGTCACCTAGCTTCAAAGATTATGCATCAGAACCTCAGTCAGCCCTATTTACATTGCTTAGAGTCAATTGAAAGGAAAAGGAAATGGTCCAACCAGCTTTGTACATATTAGTGCATGGAGATAGGGCCAGATTTAGCCAAAGTGGAGGGAATTGCTGTTTGTTCAAGGACAGTCACCCAGCTGGTCCTCTACAATCAGTGACAAAAGAAATTTTAGTAAAGGCAAAACATCCTGGAAAGTTAATGTACTCCTAAACAACCAATGAACTCACAAAAGAAATCAAAGAAAACATTTCTGGAAATCAATAATGACAATACAACTCAACAAAATTTCTGGGATATTATGAAAGCAATTCTAAGATGAACATTCATTCTAATCAATGTTCATATTAGGAAAACAGAGCAAGTTGAAATAAATAACCTTATGAGAAGTCTTAAGAGACTTTAGAAATAACAAACCAGCCACAAATCAAAATGAAGGAGGAAAACTGTAAAGATCAGAGAAGAAATCAATGAAATTTAGACAAAAAAACTGTAAAAAGTCAATGAAGCAAAAAGATGGTTCTTTAAATGAATAAATAAATATATAAGTCCTTAGCATGACTGAGCAAGAGAGAGAAAAGATTCATATGAATGCAACTAGAGATGATGAAGGTGAAATTACAACAGATACTGTAGAGACCCAGAAGGCAGTAACTACTTTGAAAAATTATATTCAAACAAATTGGCATATTTTGAAGAAATGGACAGATTCCTAGATGCATACTATTAGTTCTAACCCAAAAGTTATAAGTATGCTAACAGCCCAATAATAAGCAATGAAATTGACTCAATAACAGAATCTACCAACTAAAAAGAAAAGCCAGGACCTGATGGAATCACTATTGAATTGTATCAACCTATAAGAATAAAATATAGACAATTTGTTTGGTCTGAAAAAAACCTGTTTAATTGCAAAAACCTGGGGTTACTACTTTACTCTCCTTGATGGGTCTAATGAGACCAGACTCTGACATCATGGTCACTTTGAATACTCTTCTCAGGTCAGCAAGCAAAGCCGATTCCCAGGACCTCAACCAAAGCAATGCCCAGGGCTGCTGCAGCCACCAGCAGTACATTCTTTCTGAGCCATTTACCACTCTTCTCTACGCAGCTCTCAGTAGGATAGAATGCTGCTTGGTGTCAGCGCCACAGTGACACAGCAGCAGACGGGAACCTGGTTTCTGCCCATGCTAGCAATATTGTCTCCATCTACGGAGTTAGCAGCCCCACAGCACTCAAAATTTGTCTGCAACTTGTCCAGGAATGCCGTTGTATTATTACTTTTGAGGTAACTCTGCATCTGCTATCGGAAGTCCTTACTAAACTCTGCTCTCATCTTGTCTCTAAAAACATAGCCAGGGGTGGCTATGGACAACTCCACTAGCATGCTAACAATCAGGAAAAATGGCGAAGGTGATCATGAGATAATTGTTCTGCTTGCAGGCTCCACAGCAGCCTGTGAGGGCCACCAAGAGGAGGAAGGGCTGCTGCTGTGTCACTGTGGCTCTGACACCAAGCAGCATTCTATCCTACTGAGGGCTGCGTGGAGAAGAGTGGTTAATGGCTCAGAAAGAATGTACTGCTGGTGGCTGCAGCAGCCCTCCTGACTGCAATGATGGTCACAGACAGCAAGCCTCGAGGAATAGCCTGCTGGTTCATGATCAAGCTCTGGATAGGTCTGACCACTATGCCCACAGCGATCAATCCCACTGTGCAGGTGCTGAACACCATCAGAAGAACCTAGAGCAAGAACTTGGCATATTGATTCCTCCTTGCACTGCCGTGACCGCTGGGCCTGGACTCCCCAGGCTGTGACATCCTCTCCTGCACAGCTCTCAGGTTTTCTGCTTTAAGAATATTGTATCACTAATGCTCTTCAAGTTCTTCAAAACAATAGAAAAGGAATGAGTACTTGCAAATTGGCTTATGGAAGCCATTTTTTGTTCTTATTGGTACCGGGGATTGAACTCAGGACCATGCACTTGCAAGGCAGGCACTTATATCGCTGAGCTAAATCCCCAACCCCAGTGGAAGCCATTCTTACCTTTAACTCCAAACCAGATAAAGGCCCAACTAAAAAGAGAATATAGACCAATGTCTTTAATGAACACAGATGCAAAAATCCTGAACAAGATATTAGCAAATAGAGTACATGTATTATCAAAAAGATCATTCATCATGATCAAGTAATTTTCATCCCAGGGATGCAAGGATGATTCAACATATGTTAGTCTATAAATATAATACATCACATAAGCAGCGGCAAGATCGAAAACCATACGGTCATAAAAATAGAAGCATAAAAGGCTTTTGACAAAATTCAATACTCCTTCATGATAAAAATCTGAAAAAAATCAAGTATACAAGGGTCATACCTGAATATGATAGGGGCTATTAATGACAAACCAACAATGAGGAAAAGCTAAATGCATTCCCCCAAAATCAGAAGTAAAACAAGATGTGACCCTCACCTCTGTTATTTGGCATAGTACGTGAAACATTAGCCAAAGTATTTAGGCATGAGAAGGAAAGAAAAGGGATGCATATAGAAACAGAAGAACTCAAATTATCATTATTTGCAAACGACATGATGCTCTACAGAGAAACTCAAAAAATCTCCACCAAAAATTCTTAGAATAACCAGGTTCAATAAAGTAGCAAGATATAAGATTAATGACAAAATCATTAGCATTTGTGTTTAACAGTAATGAACAGGATAAAAAGGAAATTCTGAAAATGATACGATACACAACCCTTCAAGAAAAGCAAGATATCTAGGAATTAATTTAACTAAGGAAGTGAAAGACCTCTACACAGAAAACTAGAGTACTCTGAAGAAGTAGATTGAAAAGGACATCAGAAAATGGAAAGATGTCCTTTGCTCCTGAATAAGCAAAAATAATATTAATAAAATGGCCATAATTCCAAAACCTTTATACAGATTCAATGCAGTCACAATCAAAATACTAGCAGCATGCTTTACAGATTCAGAAAAGACAATCCTAAAATTCCAGAAGAGATCTTGAATAGCTAAATTTTGAGTAATAAGAGAGAAGCATGAGGGCATAACCATATCAGACTTCAAGTTATACTACAAAGTAATAGTAATAAAAACAGCATGATTCTGGAACAATAACAGACAAATGGATCAATGGAACAGAATTGAAACTACAGAATCTTCCCAGACATATTCAATTATTTACACTTTGACAAAGGACCCAAAAACATACATTGGAGGAAAGATAGCCTATTCAACAAATGGTGTTGGGAAAACTGGTTGTCTGTTGGTAGAGGAAAGATATTGGACTCTTTTCTCTAACCATGTACTAAATTAAAATAAAAGTACATCAAACATCTAAACATTAAACCAGAAACATTACATCTTCTGGATGATAAAATAGGTAAAATACTTCAAGAAATAGGTACAGGGGGCTGGGGCATAAGCAGCATAAGCACCTGCCTGGCAAATGCGAGGTTGTAAGTTCGATCCTCAGTACAATTAAAAAAAAAAAAAAAGAAAGAAATAGGTGCAGGGAAGGATTTTCTAAACAGAAACTCAGTTGCACAAGGCTAAGCAACAAGAATCAACAACTGGGATTATATCAGACTAAAATACTCTGTACAGCAAAAGAATCAATCACAGAGAAGAGACAGCCTACAGAATGGAAAAAAAATTCTGTCAGCTACTCTTCACAAAGAGGACTAGTATGTAGAATATATCGAGAACTTAAACCACCCAGAATTAAAGATGCTGTGAAGAAATGGGTTAAATGAACAAAAACTTCACAGTGGATGAAATACTAAGGGTTAACAAATACATGAATAAATGTGTATCTCTGGCCATTCAAGAAATGCAAATTAAAACAATGCTAAGATTCTGTTTTAGTCCAGAAAGAATGGCGATCATTAGGAAATCAAACAATAACAAATTCTGGTTTGGTTATGGTGAAAAGGGAACCCTCCTGCATTTTTGGTAGAAACACAAACTAGTAGAGCCATTACTGAAATCAATATGGAGATGTCTCATAGAGTTGGAATTAGAAATTCCATATAACCAAGGCATTCCTCTGACATATCTTCCCCAAAATGTTTAAGGCATCAGACTGTAGCCATACATGCATACCAATGTTTACAGCAACATGGTTCATGATAGCTAAATCCTAGAAACAGCCTGTATATCCATCAAGAGATGACTGGATAAACAAAATGTGGCATCTCTATAAAGTGGCATACTACTCTGTCATAAGTGATGAGAAATTTGAGACATTTGTAAGAAAATGGATATGCCTTGAAAATGTAATACTAGGTGAAATAAATCAGACATCCCATCTTAAATACCATATAGTATCTCTCACTTGAGTCAGGTAAAGTTCAAAATAAGAAAATGATAAAAAATAGAGAAGGACAGGGAAACAGATCTGGTTTAACAGGAAAGTGGGCCAAGGGATCAGTGATAAAGGGTGAGGAGGAGGGAAAGGGAAAAATTAGGGGAATAAAAGTCTGCCATGTGCAAGATTTTAATAATCCAATCAATGTAGATGTTATGTACCATACAATGAGCTAAAAGATAATATCAATATGTTTGTGAAAGCTATTAGGGAAGTCAGAGTTGGAGGGGGAGGGAGAGGGAAGGGAAAAGGGACTAGAAAAAATACCAAGCTCCAATATGTATGTGTAGGCACTCCCCAGGACGACTGTAAACTGTGTAAATTGCAAACATGTACTGATAAAATGCATTTAAATTTGGAAAATATCAAATTTTAGTATTTTTAAAATATTTTTTGCTCGCCATAGATATTCTGAAGAGACATTTTCCTAAATTCCTAAATTGGTTCTGATAAAATATTGCTCCTTTTCATTGTTTTCTAGATGATGTAAAATTTAGTTTTCACCATAGACAAGGCATATAATATAACAGGGATACAAATGGAGAGTAAAATGGTAATTATAGTAAAGCAAGTTAAGGGATCTATCAACACACATAGTTATCTTCATTTTGCTTTTGGTTTTGTGACAAAGAAGATAAAATCTCCTCATTTAGCATTAAATCATGTAGAGTCCCACTTTGCTCATTACCATTTTCATGTTGTTCATTAGGCCCTAAATTTACTCCATTTATGGAGTGTACATTGTACACTCTGACCCAAATCTCATTTTTCCTGCCTCAGGCCTTTAGTAACCACTGCTTCATTCTCTTTCTCTTTACCTTTGTGTTTTAAAAAAAATTCTACTATAAGTGAGATCATGCAATATATATATATATATATATATATATATATATATCTTATTTCCCTTAACATAATGTCCTTCAGACTCATCAATATTTTGAGAAATATGAGAACTTAATCCTTATTTAAGATTGAATAACTCTGTCTATGTATGTGTGTATGTATGTATATATTTATTTATTTTTAATTTTTTTTAAATTTTACTCCCTACAATAATCTTAATGCTGTGTTTCTTAGGTCACTGTGCAATCATGGTAACAAAAGCACTCATTCTTTCCACTTTGACCTAATCTGTCTAGGGCCAGCAATAATCAGCGCTCCCAATGGTTTCCCCATACACTGCTAGATAATTAAACCTTCCCACAGAGTGTGGCCAGACCACATTTCCTGGAGAGGCCTCTGTCTTGGTGGTCTATGCCAGTGAAAGCTGACACTCGGGTCATATAGCCAATAAAACAAGCAAATCTTTCTGGTCCTCAGTTTCCCCATCTCTAAAATGGGCTACCCCAGTTCTCTCCTGCAAGCTCCCTCTCATTTCACAATAAGCTAGTAAAAAAAAAAAAAACAGTGCTTAACCACAGCTGCAAGTCATCTGTTAGGCTTGGGTCGCTGCGCCGGGCATGCTCAGTAGGCGGGCCGGCTCTGCATGGAGTAGGAAGCCTATTTATGTTTAATTGTGATAAAGGGTCTTGCTACGTTTTCCAGGTTGACCTGCAGCTTTTTATGCTCCTGCCTCGGGATCCTAAAGAGATGAGGTGACTGGAGCGTGCCTCTGTGCCCAGCTAAGGCTGAGTCATTCTTTGACATGGTGTATTTGTGCTCATGTTTCTAAATCAGAATGAGAGTACTTGAAGGTAACACTTACTTTATTTCTAAATTTTTGGAATGTGATGGGTCTATTGCTATAGTTTTAAATTTTCAGTGGTTGTTGGGTTAATTATATAATTCTTTTTAAAAAATTGGTAAATCATTATGACATACAGAAAATGCACATTCTTTTTGTTAAGGGGATTCATTAGAGTTGGTTTCACGTTTCAATTTCTGTTGTTTCTCATTTTTGACATTAGTTTTATCAGATTTTGGAGTCATCATCAAAATGTTTCAAATATCCATTTATCATTTTCTAACTGTGTTTATGATGGTCTTAATAAATTGAGTGGAAGTCATGCTATTGTTTCTGTGATCATGTAAACCATAAAACATTTTTATTACTATGTAATTTCTCTTTTTACTATGTTGTATGCTTTTATACACTTACGGTTTTCCAGTATTTTTCTCTGCCTTTTCAACTAGTTTTTAGCTTTGTGGATTTGCATATTTTTTGCATGGTTCTACCTGCAAAATCTTCTTCCTTGTAATTTCCACTTCCCCGTTTCTTGGGCTCCCAATCTACACCCTCAGCAGTAACCAACTCAAGGCCATCAGTGGCCATCCTCTTCTTCAACTCATATCTACAATACTTCAGCTCTAAAATGATGTTGTGAATTTTCTAAATATATTTTTGTACTCTATTGGACAAATACGGCTGTTATTCTTTTTCTTTCGATCTATAAATTGTTTTTTCATATAGCTATAATCCACATGGAGCACCCTTTATTGATTTTGCCTGTTTATTTCAATGACATGGAATTCCGTATTGGGGATGATATTTCCTGCTGAGATAATTTATGCCTGCAGGACCTTGTACACTGAGATCGGATTAGCATCTTTCTTTGTGAGCCAGCTGCTACACACTTGCAAATTCTCATTCCCCTGTCAGAGCATCAAATACAGAAGCTTTTCCCCTGTAGTTTTCAAAATTCAGGGGTAATCTGCTGACATTTTCAGCTTTGTCCCTTCTCTCAGCTACATCACCACAAGAATTCTCATGGGGATTTAGCTGCTCTTCTATTTAGGTCAAGATTATAATTTATAATTAGTTTTGTGAAAGAAAAAATCTCAATCAAACTCCCACACTCACTCTATTCCCCAAGTTTTCATACTGGCACAGACTTTGGCATGAACAAAGGGGCACCGAGTTTTACTTCCCAAAACAACACAAAACAAAATAACCAAAAATGAGTTTCCATTTGCCAAGCTGCCTGCTCAGAGGAGAGGCTACGTTATGAATTATCCGTCCAGTGTAAACACCGCTTTCTAGTTCTCAAGGGCTCTATAGGTAAGTGGAGGCCCAGCCTGTAGGATCTGCACATCTCCTTAATAAAATTTCTCCCTCTCCCTCTGCCTCTCCCCTCTCCCTCCCAGCACACCTCCCTTCCCCTTTCTCTCCTATAATTCTGTAATGGCAAGTTTCCTGGCTCCTTGGCTCCATTCCAGGTATAGGACTGGGACAAAGCAGAAGGAGATTCCGGAAATTCTTTACCACTTCTCACAGTCTTGGATATTTGTGAATCAAAAATTCTCACTTGGGCCTCCACATCACCCTTTGTGGACCACTAAAAACAGTTTAGTTCCCAAATTATTGATCATTAAATTGAGGTTGATTGGCTGTTGAAAATCTAAACTGATTTGGGACTGTGTTTTTCTGGAATTCTACAGATGTCACTGGATTTTAAGTTCAGACAGAAGAAGACTATTTATTTGAGTCAAACGTGGCTGAATATGATTTACATAGCATGCATCGTCTAAACGCCGTCCCTGGCTGGCAAATCTGTTTCTTTTGCACTGCAAGGTCCAGCCACTCTAACTTTCTCATGCTTCAGACCCTGGAACCCAAGACTTCACACATGAAGTCTGCTCTTGGTAATTTCTTAATGCTACTGCACTTTGTAAACCAGGCAGGAGTGAAAATTTGAGTGAAATTTAAATGAGCTAGGATATAAAAGATATTATTGGACAAGATAATTTAGTTATATGAAAATTAAAAAAGGGAGAACATGTATTGCATAATGTATGATAAATGTGTGATTTTAAAAAGTTACTTAATGGGTGAAGTTGGTATTTGTTGGTTTCACCTAAATATGAAAGAGAAAGGTGTCTGTTTATGTTTCATTTTATGAATTGAGCTTAAAGAGTTTATGTACATAAAGTTCTTAGACCATCACTTGGAATACAGTAAACTAATTTCTGTACACAGGCAGGCATCAGTACAAATACCACTTACATCTTGTGTGACTTTCAGCAATTTATCCTGAGTTTCAGCTGTCATGTCTGTAAAATACAATTACTATAACTAGAAATGTTTGTGTTAAGGGGACAGTATCTAGTAATCGCCCAGTAATGGTTCTTATTTCAATTATTTCTACACTTCAATCACAGAAAGGTACTGCAGATTGTTTGCAGTGTGTAACTGAGGAAAAAAATGAAAAAGAACCTTCTATTTCAGTAAAAGGGATATTATTCATTGGAAATTATTTTATCCAACACATTGATGCCCAATGGTGACAGCTTTACCAGCTGCTAAGACTAGAATTTCAGAAACGTATGCACCAGAGAAACTGTGAACACGTGTCAAAGAATCAAATCAACAAATCTTTGAGAAACATTACATATTACTACTTTAACAACACTTTCACCATATTTTCAGAAAAAAAGAATGGAGATTAAATTCATTAGTAACATTTTATCATTACTATTACTTTTACTGTTTGTGGAAATTTGGGGAGTGTTTTTATGTTCCTTTTTATATAATAAATTGGTTATGAGTACATGTTACAAAACTGCTATATTTTTAAACATTTATATTAACTCTGAATTATTCTATTTAAAAGTATTATTACTTCTACATCATGTAGATTACTTTTAGTGTTTCCTATGTATATTTAATCTTATTTAACTTCAGCAAAACTTCATGAAATTATTATGCTATACATTTTCTGAAATTTTTATTAAGCATAGGTATCAAAATGAAGATTAAAAGGAAAAGGAAAAAGAAAATCATGAACAGTTTCAATGTTTTCTGTGCACAATTGCAATGTAAAATCATTTGTAACAGACCTACTCAACTAATTAGCAGATCTTTATTTTTCTATGTTTCTGGCTAACTCAATTTGACAGGATATGGGAAGCCATACCAATGAACAGGTCTGAGCAGTCCCCTCATTTGACAAACATTTAGTAAGCAGTAAAACAGGAAATTGGAAGTTCTGAAGCTTACTGATAGAAAGGAGAGAGGAACTCTGTTACTTACTTGAAATAAAGAAACTCAATTAAGCTAACAAGGTACAAGCTGTAAAAAATACCTTCTCATTTCAGGGTCGAGCTGAATGTTAAGTTTAGCAGGCAGCTACCAGCAGACATTGCATCCTTTCTTATCTTCCCAAGACTACGTTAAGCTACAGCTGTGAAGTTTATTGGTTGATTTTTCTTTTCTTTTTCTTTATTCTGAGAAGCAATTCTCCTATGGTGGAATAGGAGATTTTTGTTTATAATTCTAATGAAGAGATCACATTTCAAGACCTAGTTGTGTTTGGCAAATTTCTATTGATCATCTTTTACTAACTGCAAAATTTGGTACTGTTTGTGTCTCTTGCTTCCTTTTTCCAGATATATATATATCTGAGTCTAATATTCTTCTTACCACTAAACCTGAAACTAATTGATATCACCTGTGAAATCCTTAAGCACACTCTCATGAATGAGCCCTCCCCACTTTGCTTCATCATTCCGTGAGAAAGTTTTCTATTTTGGAAGATCAGTACTTCTAAAAAAACAATTAAAATTTCAAGACGTATATGTTTAAAATATTGATATCAAGGTTCATAAGAAAATTTAATCTAATGTTATTTGTGTCTGCTTTATATTGTAAGACAAAAACTTTTCACAGAAAATGTGAACTGACAAAAAATTAGAATTAATTATTAGCATTAAACTTATTTTCTGTCAAACAGACATACATACATTTTTACTGTAACAGTTAAAGTATCTTAAATATAATTCAATTGATTTTAAAATGAGAATTTTTATTCAGATTGGTATCTAATAACTTGATCCAATTATAATCTACTATTTTAGTAATTGAAATATTAAGCAAATAATATTAATAATATAATAATATAATAATATTAAACAAAGCCACAATTTATCAATTGGAGACACTTTCTAACTGATGAAAAATTAATTTATTCATTCAATATTTGTTGTTGTATATTATCCAATTTCATAAAATTTAAATGAAAAAAAATTTACTGAGCAGACTCCAGTTCAAGAAATTATGAAGTTACTCGAAGGATGCAGGGGTGCATTCCCCACCATGTTTCCTTTTAATTCTCCCATTTGGCCTGTGCAAAATACAGATGGGTCTTGGAGAATGACAGTACATTACCATAAACTAAATCAAATGGTGACTCCAATTTCAGCTGCAGTACCAGATGTGGATTCCTTCCTTGAGTGGATTAACCCATCTCCTGGTACTTGGTACTCAGCTATCGAGTTGGCACATGGCTTCTTCTCCACGCTGATCCAGAAAGACCCTCAGAAACAATTTGCTTTCAGCTGCAGGGCCAGCAATGTCTTGACTCAGGGTTACATTAACTTGCCAGCCCTGTGTCCCAATTTAGTTCATAGGGCTCTTGCTCACCTTTCTCGGCCACAGGATATCACACTGGTCCATTACATTGATGATGTTATGCTGATTGGACCTAGTGAGCAGGAAATAGCAACCACTCTGGATTTGCAGGTACAGCATTTGAGAGCCAGAGATTGGAAATAAATCCAACAAAAATTCAAGGTCCTTCTACATCAGTGAAATTTCTGAAAGTCCAGTGGTATGGAGCATGCAGAGATATTCTTTCTAAGGTAAAAGAGAAGTTGTTGCATCTGGCTTCCTCTACAACCAAAAAAGAGGCACAATGTCTAGTGGGGCTATTTGGAGACCACTGCAGCCATAGGATCATCGGTAGCACCTCCCTCTCCACCCTAGAGACCTCTGCAGATGATGGGGATTGTTGGCAGCATCTCCCTTTTCACCCCAGAGACCTCAACAGCCCAGGGACCATCAGTGACCCTGTCTAGCACTTGCAGACCCGTGGTGGGCTGGTGGAAGCCTCAGAAACCATTACCCACATAGAGGACCTCAGAAAGCCTTTGACAATGCAGAGAGTTTTCTTCTCAAATAGAGGACCTCAGTGGATCAACAGGAGCAGCAGTGAACCACCCCCTTCAGCTGTAGGACTTTGGCGAGCCCAGCAAGAGTGTGAGTGAGTCCTTCTTCCATACAGAGAACACCAGGTGGATTGAGGAGAGCACTGAAAAGGCTTCTCCCCACTGGAGGAACTTGAAATGGCCTAGGAGACCCTCAGTGACACAGTAGGGTCCCAGTTCATGTGCACAATATGGGCAGGTAAATCAGGCAGCCTGGAACAGCCTAAAGTCATACTAACAGTAGGAGCTAAGGGTTGGCTTACATCTATACTCCTAGTCTCCTTGCTCACCTTTCTCGGCCACAGGATATCACACTGGTCCATTACATTGATGATGTTATGCTGATTGGACCTAGTGAGCAGTCAGCCTAGGGAGAATATAAGACTCACTCAGAAGAACTTGCAGGAGGAATTCAAGTGACTGACCCCTTCCTTTCAATGTAGGACCCAGTAATTGGATGAACATCACCCACACAGTAGGACCCTAAGACACAAACCATAGTCAATTGAGACTAGTGGAATTCGAAAGACCAGTGTATTAACCCAAGAGGTAAAAATGACAAAATGAAAAAGCAACATCCAGTCCATCAGGAACAAATATAGGAAGAACATGGAAAAATTATGGACCTTGAATGAACAGCTTAGGAAAGCAACAGAATACATGAAACAAATTCAAAGAGATAACAAGGAAATAATAAAAAAAAACTCCATTGAAACATGTGAAACTATTTGATTGAAGCTGAGGATAAACTTTCTGATCTCGAGGACAGGATTGCAGCTAGTGATCATGAAAGGAAAGCACTTTTAAAAATAACAAATGAGCATAAAATAACAATTTAACAGCTTCAAGACAATGCAAAGAAAAGCAATATAAGATTAATAGGCATCAATTAAAATTCAAGAGTTAATGCAAACAAGGTAAAAAAAAAACTATTCACAGATGTAACAGTGGAAAATTTCCCAAACATAGGAAAAGAATTGAATATAAAGATAAGTGATGTATGTAGAATGCCAAACAGTCATAAACAGAATAAATCTACACCCAGACATATAATAATTAAGGTCTTAGACATACAGCATGAAACAGAATACTAAAAGTTGTTAGAGAAAAGGCACAACTCACCTATCAAGGAATCATGGCAGACTTTTCAGAACAAACTCGCAAGTTAAGATGAACTAGGAATGAAGTATTTCAAGCCCTGAAAGAAAACAACTTTTAACTCATATTGATGTACCCTGTAAAACTTTCTTTTAAAATTGATGGAGAAATAAGATACTTCCATGACGAAGATTAACTGAAGAAATTCATGTCCACCAAGCCGATCCTAGCAAGAATACTGAAAGACATACTAGAGAGAGACAGAAATGGCTACAATTCCCTGAACAACAGCAGAAAGAAATCACCACGCAGGGCAAATAATTAAATGAGAGAGAAAATCATGAAACCAACAAGAAAATTATCATTACAAATTTAAGCCAGTACATCTCATTTATATCCATTAATGTAAATGGCCTCAATTCACCTATTAAAAGAAATAGGCTGACAGAATGCATCAAGAAATAGGATCCAACAATATTCTGTATACAAGAAACATTTCTGACTTAAAAGGAAACTCATAGACTAAAAGCCAAAGGATGGAAAACAATATTCCATGACACACATACCCAGAAAAAAGCAGGGGTAGCTATTCTGTTTGCAGATTAGCCCATAGTGAAAACTTCAAACCAAAAATGATTGAAAGAGATAAAGAAGTTCACTACATACTTGTTAGAGGAAAAATACAAGAGGAAGAACAATCATAAATATACATGCACCAAATACAGGAGCACCCAACTATATAAGACAAATACTAATAGACATGAAAAACCAAGTATGCAATGACACAGTTGAAACCACACTTAATACCTCACTGTCACAAAGGTAGATCAACTAGACAGAAAGTCACACACAAAAAAAATAACAGAACTGAATCAAACCTGTGAACAAATGGACTTAACAGACATTTATAGAGTATTTTAGCCAACATCAGAATACACATTTTTCTCAGTTGCACCAGGAATGTTCTCTAAAATAGACCACATATTAGCCCATAGAACATGCCTAAGTAAATTCAAAGGTATGGAAATTATCTCATGCATATTATCTGATAGTGCACTGAAACTGGAAATTAATAGCATAAGAAATTGCAACACCTACATCAACACATGGAAATTAAATAACAACCTCTTGAACAACCAATGGGTTACAGGTGAAATTAAAGAAGAAATTAAACAATAACTAAAATTCAATGAAAATTCAGATACAATATATCAACCCTTGTGGGAAGCAATGGAACCAGTCCTAAGAGGGAAATACTTAGCAATAAATTGTCACATTTAAAAAACAGAATGAGCACAAATAAACAACCTAATGCTATACCTCTCACTTCTAGCAAAAGAACAAATCAAGTATGAAGTTAATAGAATGGAGGAAATTATAAAGATCACAGTAGAAATCTATGCAATTGAGACTAAGAAAACAATACAAAATATTAGTGAATCGAAGAGCTGGTTCTTTGAGAGAATAAACAAAATTGATAAACCTCTAGCCAGGATTATCAAGAAAAAGACAGAAAACACTCTAATTTATGCAAAAAGGAATTAAAAGGGAGAATTTACTACAGATACCATGGAAACTCAGAAGACCGTGAATACCTACTTTGAAGGTCTTTACTCATGTGTGGTATAAAACACAGAGGAAATGGACAAATTTCTAGAATGTTGTGAATCACCAATGCTGAATCAAAAAGATATAACCATTTTGAAAAACCCAATAACAGCTACAGATATTGAAAATGTGGTTAAAAACTTACCAACAAAGAAAAGCCCCCCAAACTGAGACCCAATCCAAAAATGGACATCCAAGATGAATATGGACATCTGACATGAAGAAATATAAATGGAAAATAAATACAACAAGAAATGCTCATCATCATTGGTCATTCACAACATGCAAATTAAAACAACACTGAGATTCCATCTCACTCCAGAAAGAATGGTTGCCCTCAAGAAATCAACTGATAATAAATGTTGGCGGGGCTGTGGGGAAAAAGGAACACTTCTTGGTTGTTGGTAAGAGTGTAGACTTGTATGGTTACTGTGGAAATCAAGATGGAGATTCCTCAAAAAACTAGGATTGGAAGTCCCATTCAATTCAGCTATTCCATTTTTGGGTATTTTCCCAGAAAAATTGAAAAGATCATGTTTCAGTGATATACGTGCACTCATGTTTATAGCAGCACAATTTGTAATAGCTAAATCTTGGAAACAGCCAAAATGCCCATCAACTACAGCATGGGTGGAGAAGATGTGGTGTTTTTAAAGAATGTAATATTACTCAGCTATAATAAAGCATGATCTTAGGGTTTTTATAGGTAAATGGTGGGAACTTGAGACTATCCTCATAACTGAAATAAATCAGACTCACATTTGTAAATATTGTATTGTCTCTAGTGTAAAAAAAAATAAATAATAATAATAAACTGAAAGAGTAAGAATAATCAAAATGTACAATAGATATTGTAGTGACAAAAGAGAAAGAAAGTGCTCAAAAGGAAAGAACAACTGGGATAGGGGAAAGGAGAAATGGAAGAAAGGAAATGACTATATGGATGTAAGTGTACACATATAACTGTATGTATGTATAAATGTGCAAGATAAATAGCTATACTACTAATTCTCTGTTCATTCTTCAAAAAGAATAGTTTGTGCTATCAGTGTTTGTGTTTTCATTTTTAATGCCTAGATGTTGTAACTTGAACAAGTTCTTGTAAGATAACAACAAGCAGTATAATAACTAGTTTTGATTTTTTATTTTTTTGAAATTCTGTATTATTTTTACACTTTTTTCTGTTTTGCTTTTAAAATAAAAAAGAATAAAATATTCCATAATAAATTTAAAAAATTATAAACACAGAAGTTAGCGAGTAGATCTGGTCATCGTACTATT
The DNA here is from genome assembly GCA_004027295.1 of Dolichotis patagonum. Classification (NCBI taxonomy): domain Eukaryota; kingdom Metazoa; phylum Chordata; class Mammalia; order Rodentia; family Caviidae; genus Dolichotis; species Dolichotis patagonum. Next base: position 75,396 of record PVJX010001498.1, on the reverse strand, counting down.
TCTGCTAAGAAAGGCATATAAGAAAATAATCAGAAGTAGCAATTTTGAGCCTTGAATTTTAGATCAATGTAATGATCCTTGCTTTTCTTCTGAATAGGTTTGTGTTGATCTGATCTTTGAAAGACCACATAATTTGTAGCCTTTGTATATTTTGTACAAAATTTCTACAGTGTTGAAAGAAAAAAGCATAATATTGTAATTAGCAACATTATTAACAAGGGCAACAAAGAGTATGAATGCTTCATTTATTCAGTACAAAAATTAGCTGTTGACATTTTAATTTCTAGACACTGTTTGTTAGATGGATTTTACATGCCACAGAATGCTCTTGTCAGCTTCTTATTGAAGAATATTTATGCTTCTTATTGATTTTCCAGGTGCAAAACTGATCTCGAATTCATTAAAATTAATATGAGAGAAAAATGCTTTGCTGGAAATCAAAACAACATTACTTTTTGAGGGCAGGAAATTCCTTTTACAGTGAATTGGGAATATTCCCAGAAAAGGACTGCCAATTAAACATTATTCTTTAGTAAAGAATATTGCTTCATTTACTTTGACAAACTTATGGTAATCACTAATGGCAAAAAGTTAGTTATTTAGGTCAGTGTTAGGAGTTTGCAATCAAAAAGTTTAGAATTATGCATGAGTCTTCCAATACTGAAAAGAACAACTGTATCTTAAGACAGATAAGTCAGGTTATTTTCCCATTTAGACTTATATCATTCTGATTTCCATTTTGGTTCTATTATATATTTATCTCTGATGTGTTTATTCACATATTCACTAGTACTGTACTAAAAGAGTTTTTGTATATAACATCAATACCATCAAGAACAAAGTAAAGATAAAAACAAAAGATGAAAGGAGTCCTAAATCATTTCTATTTCCTTTTCCATTTTTTTTCCCAGTGGTATGCTATTATATAAAACTGAAACAAAAGTACAATAATACCATAGTATTCCAAAGGCTTTGCAAATCCCAGTAATAAGATTTTCACCCGAATGAGGGTACAATCAAAGAAAGCCCTGAGCTACGAATTAACTATTTCCTATCAAAATTGTTACCACACAACAAACTTGGTTGTTTAGCAATGTTTTCAATAATAGTATTGCTACAAAGTTGACCACAAAAATTGGTTTATCTCTGAAAGTGTTATATCCATGCAGATACCTATTTCACCACCATCAGTGATTCAGCACGGACTGCTGCACAGTACTGTGTCAGTGAGTTTTTTTACTGTAAGAATTACTTTTTATCATTATAAACGACTATGTCTGTGCATAATATAATTTTCCATTTTCATTCCTACATTCACTTACTTTAGGAAGTGGTCAAAATCATAGAGTGCTTCTGATTTTCTTGGAGAATTAAATTTTCATCACACTGGGATGAAAGAAAATAGAAAGTTTCATTACCAAAGATTGTTATATCAAACAATACAAAATATAACATTCTCATTGTTTATAAGCTGTTTTGTGCTGAAGGTTTAGGTAATACTTCTAAAATTCCCAAGTGTCTGAGCAATGGTTTCTAGTCTTTTGAATAACAAGTGGGTAAAGGAATATTTAGGAATATGTGCTTAGCAATGTACAGACCATCTGAACTGGATTCTCTTATGTTTATCAAAGTTATTAATGACAACAGAATAGTAATTGCAAAGGCATTAAGATATAAAGTATGCCATTTAATAATCTGCTTCAAATTTAAGTGTACAATAATTCATTTTGAGCCTGCTTAAATTTGAAGTTAATTTATGTGCCCTAGGTTTGATTTTTAGGTCACTAGTAATCATAGCTACAGGTTCGTAGCCAGTTTTCCTGAGCCTGGATGAGATCTAGCACATATGCACACACAGATAAGTAGTTGTAAAGGGATGTTTTAAAAGGTTAAATAGCATTATTAAAGCATTCACAGCAGAGACAAGAATGAAGGCAGAGAATTAAGTTTATGTTGTAAGAAGATTGTGCTGGCTTGGGAGACTTTAGAGCAAAGTAGGCAAACATTTGCCAGTGGTAGTTCATTTACAGACTTTAAACAGCTAGAGTTGGAGACACACCTCTGCACATTCCACAGAGAGACTTCAGCTGGGGTTTGATTTAAAGTACCAGGATCTTTTATATAGCGAACATATGCAATAACAGTATACAATATGCAATAATTATTCTTTAAAAAAACATTGCCTTTCACTTTACATTACCTCTTTCAAAGCTCTGTCATACACAACAATTGAACATTTAGATCCTCTGGACCTTGATTTATTTCCAGTTGACAAAATTATCACCTAAGATACTGCCCCAGGGATATGTTATAATGATTAAAGTAATTGAAAACCAATTTTAAAGTTGCAAAGTCCTTTATAAGTGTAAGATACAGCTATTTTATATTTATTTAGTGTGTGTGTGTGTGTGTGTGTGTGTGTGTGTGTATTTCAGTTTACAAGCATTTTATTGGATATTTGGCTATGTCACCTTGGGGTGACTGAAAAAAACTAGCTCATAGATTGTTTTTTTTACTTGATGGTCTTATAAAGTCAACTATAAAGTTTTAAAATTTAAACACGTCTTCTATGATGCATATAAACCTGACATGTAAAACTGTTTGTACTGAAAACTCCCAAACATTATTATTATTTGTTGAAGATCTTCCTAATTATCTACAAAATCATCTAAGATTGAAGATATTCTACTATATATAGACTCACAACCTTTACAGTGTTCTAAGGTAAATAATAGTCTCATGAAATAAAATGTTATAATATTCATAACATAATAATTGTATATTCTACTAAATAACAAGCAAATATACGAATTGGCTAGGACTTCTGTGAGAAAATACCATAAGTTTGGTAATGTAAATAAAAAATATTTATATATAGTGGCTCACATTTCCTGAGGCCTGAAGTTCTGTCTGCAAGGTTTGCTCTTTCGGAAAGTCTAGTGAGAAGATCTGTGTCTCGCCTCTCTTAGCTGCTGGAGAGGTGCTGCCCACCCTTGGCAGTCCTTGCTGGGAGTCCTTACAAAAATATCACCCTGGCCTCTTGTTCTTCTTCACATAGCACTACTTCTGTGAATATCTGTTCACAGATTCTCCAAATTTCTCCATTTGGTAAGGACTCCTGTCAAAGTAGAGTTCACTTACAAATTCATTTGGGTTTGATTACCTGTGTAAAGATCCTGTCTGTAAGAACCATCACATTCTGAGCGACTAGGGTTTAGGACTTCAATGCAAGAACATTTACAAGGACACAATTTAGCCTGTAACAGTAGATAACCAATTTAAGGAAAATTGTGATGTTGTAAAATATACTCAACAATGAAAATCTTTGAAAGAATTTGCCTGAATTTATGATATAAAGTGAAAAAAAGAGGTATTAGCGCACATAGAAATTCTAAAATGTTATTCTGTTGTCCTTTTTGTTTTGAAAATTGGTTAAACTTTCATGTACTTAAGTATATTTTCTGAGGTTTTACTTCAGATCATGAACCATTTAGGGATACTCATGTTTTTAAGTGTTAATTACAAAATTTTTTGCCTTTGTGAAATTAAGGGTATGGCAGAAACTTTATTCTGATTTTGAAACTTTGAGGTTTTGCCTGAAACTGAAAAATGTATACAAAGTTTAATGGCGTTAGGCAAATTATTTACCTATAGTGCTTATAATTATCACAAAATGCTTTAAATCACATTCTGTCTGAGGGCATGTTATTTTAGGTTACCTAATAATGCAGTGTTAATAATTTAGTTTTGTGTTTGCTTGATTTTATTCTACTTTGCTATTTGACTATCATGTGGTCTTTTACTTTAAAGGTTGATATTAAGAATAGTATCATTTTCTAGATTATATTGAAAGCCATTGCTGGGTAATATTTTAGTGAAACTTCTTCTCTGAAGAGAATCTCAGACATTTGTTTCTAAACCTGAAAAACAAATATGGAATGTGTTTTTAATGCCTTGGTGAAATCCTTGTAATATTTCAGCTTCTGCCTTTATGGAGCCTTCAAAGATTTATTTCACCTCCCAGGCAATGATGGAACTCTTAATATTTCCTTCTATCACTGAGACTGAGTGAGATGAGGTTCAGTAACCTGGGCTGCCTCGGGAAATAGCATCATAAAACACGGAGGTTCAACTCACGTTCTAGTTCGTGATAGTTTTGAAAGCCTCTATTATTATAGTACAACATAGATATACTTAACATGATATTGAAATTCATAGACAAGAATGTAAAAAACAATCAATTAGGGGATTAGATTGCTTCTTACTTTATAATTCAGCTTTACCAATACTTAACTTTTTTATTTTTGTCTTATTTTCACACAAATGTTTTAAATGGCAGAATAATTAGGAAGAAATCAAACTGCAGTATCTATATGTGTCACTACAACTACATTCTGGCAGGCATAAATTCCCCACCAATTATGCTATTGGGTATTATCTGAGAAGCAAGCAAATAGTAACCTATTTTTTTCCTAACATAGGAGTGAATAGGAAAGAATACCTTCTTTATCCTATTCTGAAAGTTTCTTGCTTTCTGCTGTATATTTTTATTTTAAAAACAAAAAAGAATGAAAACAATGATACAGAATTTCAAACAAAATAATGAGATTAACTGGTTAGTATATTGCCTATTGTTTTCTTTAAATTAGTTGTTCAGATTACAAGATATAAGCATAAAAAATAAATAATGTCTACTTCATTTGTTGCAGAAAGTTATTTTTAAAAAAAGGTGGGATGGTGGACACAAGCAACTAAATGCTGCCCAGCTGACTGGGTTAAATTGACCAGGAGTACCTAGATAATTTCAGGGGAAATGAAGACTATTTCTGTAGGACCGAGAAAATACCAGTGCCCTGCCTGGATCACTGGTCAGCCCAGTTTCGAGAGACAGTTGCTCAGTTGGCTGTTGTTGCTTCAGTGATGCCGAAGCGTATTTTTATCAACTTACACAACGTCCTGACAGCCCTGCATACTAAGTCAAATATTCTGGGCACAAATCTACCTGACTCTAAATCTATTAGAACAAAAGTTAGAGTTGGGATGATTCTGTGAACTATATTACTAGATATAAATTCAAAAACTTATGGCCCAAGAAACAGTATAAGATGAATTTTATGTCTTAATTAGCTAAATGTGTATTTGCAATGGTTTAAAGGAAAAAAATACCATATTCACTTACTGTAAACAAGTTCTTTATTCAGTTATTATAATATAAAGTCAGACGAGTTTGCTTTCATTACGGTAAGGCTAAAGGTGAGCACGTTAGACACAGCAGGAAGCTGTGGATATGAACTGCTCGTCAGAACCTCAGTGCACAGGGAACACTTTTGGCCCTGCCAGTTGGATGCCTGCAGATGAAGAGATTTTCCCACTCACCCAATAGAGAAGGTGACAACTGTTCATAATTACATGTATCTGATGCTCTACCAACCCTTTTATTCTTTAGTTGAGAATATTTGCTGCCTTAATATCTCTCGACTGCTTTGAAATGAATGAGTTCTTATGCTATAACCTTGTTATTTCCTACCCCTTTGTGCAAAATGGCAAATAGAATTTCCAAACACTTAATGTGCTGCAGAGGTCTTAACCATTAGCTGCAGCACGAGTATTAGTGTTCAGTTAATTGGTGCAGATGGCCACAGCACGCATTCTACCATTCCTTTCAGCAGAGAGCTGGAGACGGGCTGGAACACAGATGTCACGCCAGGAACTGTGTGGTTGGCATTTGCTAGAACTGCTTTCAAATCCCCAAATCTCTCTCTCTCTCTCTCTCTCTCTCTCTCTCTCTGTTATCTTTTTCTCTCACAAAACAGAAATGCATACACTTAGAGACATAAAGCTTTAAAAATTAGGCATTAGTTTCTATTTATTACTGAGTTTTCACTTCAGAATAATTTAGGTAAATAAAATAAATCAATCACCTACAAATGAGACACTGTGAGAGACAGTTAGGAATGATGGTCACTATAGGAAGAACACAAGGTAATTTATAGATGATGAGTACACTGTAGAAAGTACTGAAATAGCCCATAAAAGTACTTAGTGTCTAAAGATGATACTGGAAATTGAACCCAGGAGTTACTACCCAAGACATTTTGTTACTGATTTTTAACTTTTTTTTGAAGGGGGATCAATAAATTGTCCACTCTGGTTCTGAGCACTGTGCAATCCTCTGGTCTCAGCCTTCTTAGCACCCAGGATTACAGGAGAGCAGCAGCACATCCAGTTTATATTGGAAAAATTTCAGTTGCAACAGAAAAACTGAGAAAAAAGTATGAAAACAGAATGTCACCAAAAGATGTGACTAAAAAAAATAAAAAGAGATAAAAGTGATCACTTTGGCTCAGTGTGAAACAGAGTGATTTCATGGAGCTGAACAGAGGATGGGCCATTCAGGAGTTCCGATAGAACGGTAAAGCCACAGGGTCTGTGTAGTGATGAGCAGCTGAACAACTGGTTAGTATCAGGTGGTTAACGCTATACAAGCTACAGCTAGAGTGTGGCTAGTGCTGGATTTAAAACCTGTGAAGTTTTGTGTTGCAAAATTACATTTTTCTTTAAGTCATTAGCAAGTCATGGAAGGCACAGAGGAAACAGTGATGGGGGACAATAAAAAGAAATACTCTAAAAATGTGTATTACTGTTACTATTGTTTGGTACCAGAAATCAAACTCATGACCTTGCTCTTGCCGGGCAGGCACTGTGCCACTGAGCCCTTACAAAAATTATATGTTTGTATATTTCTTTGGAATATTTTTTATTTAGTTCAATCATCTGTGTGTTGACGGTTTTAGGGGTTATTACATTTCCGATTCAACCTCTACACCATAATTTGTAGGTTCTGGTTTTTTGTAAAGAGCTAAATTATAAATACCTCACGCTGTGGAGAACCAGGTTTTGAAGTCACTGCACCGTGAACACAGTCATCAGACACGCACGATCAGTGGGCATGGTTATGGTAATAAAACATTTGTTTATTATGGACAATAAAGGTTGAATTTCATGAAATTCTCATATGATATAAAGTATTCACTTGCTTTTATTGTTTCATCTATTTAAAATTTCAAGATTGTTTTTAACTCAAGGGCATATAAAATCAGGGCGTGAGCCGTAGTTTCTTCACTTTGACCTGGCCGTGAAATGTTTCGCTGTCATTGTAGCTCCATGACAACCACCCTTCTTTAAGGAAGTGTAGCACTCAATTTTACAATGAACGTTAAGAACACTTTTTAAAAAACTAGTTTTTTCACGTTTTTGAGTAATTTTGGACATTCTTAAATATCAGTTGCTATTTTACTAATATCTTCTTTTCTATGCTGCATATAGCCCAGGAATAAACACACTTGCAATAGCTTTTTTTAAAAACTAAGATAATGTTATTTGTAATGAGCCAGATAAAATGTGGGCAGTATTGTGCTTGACTACTTTTTAGAATAAAGGTTTGCTTTGCATGGATGTCAGCATAAATAAATGCAATATGTAATTATCAGTATAAATAACTGCAATGCTTTATAATAATATATGCTGAAAGATAAATGACTTATTTCTATGACATTGATATTTAAAATGTAGTTATAATTAAAGAATTGCTTATACTTTTACCTCACAATTCAATACAGAGGTGAATCAGTAAAAAAATAAAATAAAATAAAATAAAATAAAATAAAATAAAATAAAATAAAATGGCCACTTCATCAACTGACCTCACAACTCATGCAAAAAGTACAATGTGTTGTAACTATACAATCGTGTTGTCAGCATCTCAAAAACTCTTCCTATACAGAAACACTTCACTTCTTCTGATGCTCTGATTCTACTCTAGTTGGTTGTTACTGTCATAGCCAAACTATTGCTATTGCCAGCTGATTGGATTTGTATCAGTTGCATAAAATGAATCTTTTTCTTCATATGTTAGGTTGGGATGACATGGGTAAATGCAAAATTATTGCAATTTAAGTCACTGTCACTGACATCTCCCTCAGTGGAATTTAAAATGATAATTTGTTAAGTTTTTGTATCTGTTCATATATTGGTAGATGAAGGTTAGTTTTAAAAGTTCAGCATATTAGCTCCTATCTTTTTATATCATATTAAGTTACTTTTCTCCTCATGAGGTTTATTTTTAAAAAGTTGACTGTATAAAATATTTCTCCCTTAAACAAAAAATTACAGGAATACAAAAGTTCATTTATTCATATTCATGTATATGCACGTGTGTATCAATACATATATACACACACACACACGTGTAGTCTGTGACGTATTCTTACATTAATATACCCTTAGTCATCTCTCAGTGCCGCATTCTTCTAAAGACTATTATCAAGAATATCGACCGACAAATGAGGTATAGAGCAGTATAAAACAAGGAAATTTTGTCTATGGGGATTCCGTTTTCTAAGATTAATTTAAACTTTGTGTAGAGCTAGTAAACTGCCATTCAAAATATCCCTGAGTACTTCTCAACTAGTTAGATGAAGTAGGGGACCTAACTGTGCTTCTTGGCTCCCAGTATGATGCAGTAGTCATGTCTACCTTTGCTTAGGTTTAGCACAGCAGTCTGGAATCGATGATTGTCATGCATTTGCTATAGTCATTTTCTGGAGTAGTCAGTGGAGGGGAATACATGAGGTCTGTGAACAATTAAGATGTCCATGGCTGCCTTACATATTTTATTATTCTGTCATTTCTCCAGGTCTACGAACTACACAGTCACATTATTTTTGATGCATGTGTAAATTGTCTTAAAAGTGTGTGCAAAGAATGGAAATAGGTCTCCTGAATAAATCTGTTGGAGTACATTTTGATACCACAATGGGTATCCCTTCTAGATCTCCATATTGATTCCCAAAACAATAGATTGGCTCTGGTTAAAGATGTTTCATTGTAGAATCAAAAAAAAAAAAATCCTGGGAAACCAACATAGGCCAAAATTTGGTAAGAGGAGAGAAATTTGTCTTGATCTTCCTGTTTTCCAAGAAAGAAATATATTGAGGTTCAAGTTTACTTTTCCAGTAGTTTACCTTTCAAATAAGGACAGCTCAGAAGTTTTACGGTGAGAATTTTTGATAAGACATGCACTGCAGTTACAGTAATGGACACTCACAAATGGCATGGTTCTTTATGAGAGAAAGGTAGACGAAAATTCTAGACAAGAAGAAGAAGATACAAACCAAAGAGGAGAGGGGTAGTTTTGGAGATTCCTGCAGTGGGCTCCAATCTCGTGACAGGTGTTACCGCACAGGATGGGAGGAAAGAGACAAAATAGTTGTGTACCAGGGGTCTGGGATGATCAGTAATTTGCAGGGAACAAAAGGCCATGAGGTAGCCAGATCCTTGGTATCTATTGATTACGTCTGTTTCAGGGACAATGGGCGAAGGACAGTGAGTTTGTGGGAACAGTAATAGCAGCTATGGCTATGCTATGCTAGTAAGAAGAACAGAGCATCCTCACAAGGAGGAGATGGGGCATCTTTCCTCAGGTGCCTTACTACACTCAGCAGGTCCTGTCCTGTTTGCACCATGGTGTCACTAGCCCTGGAACTTTCAGCTGTGACCAGAAAAAAAGCATGGAGTTTCCATATTCCATTTTGGCTTAAAGGACAGGACAAGGGCAGTCTTAGGAACCCTCTAGACTCAATTTGTAATTTGTGGTACCCAGCAGGGTAGATAGATAGACCATGTTGTAATTTGGATTTGAAATGTCTTCTCAAAGCTCATGTGTAAAACATTTGGTTGCTAACACATGGTCTTCTTGGGAAGTGATCAGATCATGAGGTTTAAACCTCTGCTGAGATTATGTTTGATGACATTATGAAGAGGTTATGAAAATACAAGGTGGACCCTAGTTGAAAGAAGTACATCATGAGCTTACAGCTTAAGAAAGTAAATCTTGTCTTCAGTTCTCTCTCTTGGCCTTTTTCTCATCGTCTCTGCTTCTTAACCTCCATAAGGTGAGCAGTTCTGCTCTGCCATGCTCTTTACCATGGTGTTTCTCAATGAAATTAGCTAATCTGGAGCTAAAACCACTGAAACCCTGAAAAAAGCAAGTCTGTGTCTTTAACTGATTTTTCTTAGCTTTTCCCTTACAGTGACAAAAGAACTAACTAACACTGGCCACCAAATTGAGAAATGTAAGGAAGGTGACAGTCCCTGTGAGCTCGAATATCAATGAATGCATAGGCAGGTAGTCGTGCATGAGCAGTGCAGGGTCTCAGGTCTGTTGACACGGCACAGGCAGATCTTGCTGAAGGCGGTTAAGGATGTTTGAACTGTGCTAAGTTTCTTCTATAACATGAAGGGGCCACAGTATGAGAAGGTCTTCCCAAGTCAGAAAGGACGCTATGTGGATAGGTGACCATGCGCTAACTATGAAGAAGAGTCAGGGAGTGTCCACCCAGCAGAGCAGGTGCACTGATTTCCCCAACTGTCCTTGGGTTGACCTAGCTTCAAGACCACATGCTTACAGCTTCATACACAGGCACCACACCTCAATCATGCCATTAGTTGCAAAAAAATGATGGGAAAGCATATGCTTATTTCAGAATGGACTGTTGGACAGGATTAAATCATAAATACAAATGAGTAGGCGGTCAGAAAGTACACAAAAATAAACTATAACAAAAATGGTGTCACAGAGACGATGGCAGCAACCCAACTTGTTTATGAATGTCCTACCTTGTGGCAAACTTGTTTTGAAACCACTTCCTCACTTGTTCATGGTCTGTCATCATTCACCAAGAGCCAGGAAAGGCCAGTTTACTGGAAGATTCTCTCTTAGAGCCTTCTGAAGGGAGTAGATCTTTCACAGGTCTTAATTTCAGATTTTTCATCTCCACAATTTAAAAAGTGATTTTTTTCACTTTAAAATGACCAGATTGTGGTGAATTGTTGTAGCATCCCCAAAATATGATGTACTGTCATCTCGGAGTAAATATGAAAAAAAATTGTGGGTGGGGGGATCCAAGGGAGGGATTTAAACCTTTGTGTAAAACCAGCTGTTTGAGTACATTGGCTGTGCGTTCACCCTCAGAATGTCTGTGGCCTGTTCCCAAATATGAGCCATGAATGACTCCCTGACAATTAATGCTTCATTTAGATATAGCCTTACCCACTGTAGGGAGAAAACAAGAGATTATGAAGACTGTCCTGGTTACTTTTTTCTCATTGCTGAGACAAAATACCTGATGCCCAAATTTGGGAAAGGAAAGGTTTATTTCTTACAGTTTTTGGAGGTTTCAGTCCATATTCAGTTGGCTCCAAGTCAGGGTGGCATGGCGGGGCTGCAGTTCATGGCCGCTGCAAACAGCAAGCGGACCAGCAAGAGAGAGAGAGACATGCCTTCTGCCTGCCATTACATCACATCCTAGCTCCACCCCTAGGCTGGTGTAGCACTCACACCCCCAATCCAAGCACTAGACAATGAACCAATCACAAATGCATAACACAAAGGCATGAGGCTTGGGGGCCATTGACATAAAACATGACAAAGACCTAAAGAAAGAAAATTTCTGTCTTCATCAGTTCTGTTCATATTGTGCATTCTACTAAAAATGTTATATTCATCCAGTAAAAGCAAACATTTGTTGCTGAGTGAAGTAGCACTCCTAGAATCGTAAATCAGGTAGTGAGTTTATTTGTGATTGAGAAAAGAAATAAATTTCTCAGTCTTATTTTTGTAAACATAAAGTATATCTTTCCTTCTGGAAAATTGCCTCTCACCATCTGAGGACAGTTTAGCTGACAGGTATAAAAGAGAATTGTGCTGATAATTTCTTGTTTGTCCCCAAACTCAGTCTGGCTTTAACTCGATCTTTTTTTTTAAAAAGTGTTTTTATTAGTATATGTTTGATGCATGTACCACAAAAAAGTGAGCAGTGCAGACTTTTTATGTCAGGTAAGTTCTTGTCTAGTGCTAAGTATCAGTGGTAGTGCACTGGGATAAGGAAACACAGTGAAACCAGATGCTTCCTCCCTCTCTGCAGATTGCTGATTGAAAGTTCTCAATGCAGCTATGCTTGTTCCTTGATTCCATCTCTTGACAGACAACCCTGGTCTTTCATTTTGCAGATTCTCACAAGGATGATGTTTGTGTTTCTTCTTTTCCAACTGCTTTGTTAGTAGTTACACACACTATAGCCTTCTACCAAACTGACAGAAACTTGCCTAATACAAGAAATCAGAGGAAATGATCAAATTAGCTCACCTTCAGACTGAACTTAAAGATAAGTCAGTCATCCCAACAGGTCATTTGTGTGGTCCTAGTTTAACTACTGACTGATATACAGATGATGATTATATTTCCAAATGAATGCTCAATGTTCATTTTAATCTTCTACAGGAAGAAGAAAGACTCAGGTATTTAATGACATGGTCAGATAATAAGGAACATACGGAGGCTCATTTTAGTTCACAACGAGTTCCTGTTTTCTGATTAAAAATGTATTCTTATTCTCTAATAGTGTAAATTTAGAAAGGCAGCATGGTATTTATTAGTTGTTAAAACATATAAGCATATTTTGTGTCATTGGGGAATAAATTCAGAAAATTCGTATTGAGGTGTGTCCCAGCTCCTTTCAGTTTTATTCATTTATTTGTTATGTTATTCATTTATTTATTTATTTACATTTGAAGCAGCATTTCACTAAGTCACTCGCTCCCCCAGGGTGGGCTGGACTTTGCAGTTTTCCTGTCTCAGCCTGCCTGAGTGATGGGATGATAGCTAAGTCTGTGCTCTTCTACAAGCCGGAAAACTTTGGACCATTGGAATGATATGGCTCAAATAAAAAGTACCCTAGCTTGATGTTTCTGCAAACAATAGCTTCACAGTTGTTAGAGGGCAGAAATATTCTGCCCCATTTATATAGGACTATTTGAAACTAAGAATTTTGCCTTACTATTACCATTTTCACAAATATTTTGTATGAAGCCTGTATCATTCTTAGAAAAATTGTTTCATATAAGAAATTAAACTTTCCTATGTTTTTGCACATGTATTTCAGTGTCTAAAATGATTTGTATTTTATTTAGCATGCTTGGAGTTTCTGGGACAATATTAATCATTGAAATATTTATGTTTCATTCACTATCCTCAAGCAATAGAGAGCATACTGTAAAACACAACAAAAATATTAATTTTTATTAGTTTTTCAAATACAATACTGTTTTTTTCTAAATATATACATATAAGATAAAAACTAGATAATTATCCAAATTAATAAATGGATTTGAAATTATAAAACAATGAATATCTAGGCAATTAGAGTAGAGAAAGTAGTGAAAATATTTACTTTCAATGACTATATTTTACAGCAGACATTAAAAATACCACACTATTAGATGTAATAAAGAATAATCTGTCATATTTATAGAAATACTTTTTAATCCTTGTTATATGCTTTTAATTTTTAAAGTCCACATTACAATACCTTTAACTTGAACAATTTTAAAGTGTGAATTTCTTTAGATGTTTTAGTATCAATATCTTATAATAAGATTTTTAATTATATATTGGCCTATCACTTCTAGAAAGGGTTAAACTTTTTAAAAGTATTTTATGCTTTTTATTTTCATAAATTTCTAAGAATGTTAGGTGTGATTGTATGTAAATATTTTACACAATTAGGTGCACATGCCATGCTACCTGCTACAGACATAGTCGCCATGATAGAGATCTGAATGAATCTGTGAATTAGCAAGATGGAGGTCTGAAAAACAGAACATACTTCAGAATATCTTCTGACAAGTGTAATCTATAAAAAATTAAATCTGGAGGGGAAAAAAGTCCCTCACACCATCCTTCTCACTATAAAAATGAGGTAAGTGAGTGCCAAAGAGTTTTTGTCTCTAAGAAGCTGCTTCACGTAAAATGGAAAACAAAATATTTTGCCTTAAAATGTATCATTTTCTTTTGATTTGCTGTTGACTTTCTAAGAGAACATGAGTTGTTATTTCATTTCAAATGGTTGTGATCCTTAGAAGAAATCTATAAGGCAGGTGTTAACAATTTAAAAATTAGAAAACCAGAACTCTCAACCAAATCATTTTCTTGAGTTACTGATACAGGATTGTCAGGTAGAGAAACAGGACATTGAGGCTTTTTTTTTTCCCAAGAAAGCAGTTTACTTATGAAGGCTCTGACTTAGTGGAGGCATATCCAAAGGGTGAGACCCAAACATAGCATAGTTGCACCATTTTACACAATCTCCATGTCTTTGTATCCCTTTTGGGGGCATATACTTCCTTTTACAATCTGCCTGGGTATACACCATCCTGCTACAGTCTGGTTTGGTGTGACGTATGTTACATAGTTACCTCAGAACTGCACATGAGTACACAGAGGCTGGTATCATTATACTGTAAAAGTTCTCACCCTGACGTGTTGGGAAGGGTCCTGCCACATTTCCTCCTTTGATGCTTGGATCCCTCCCTATTTTTGGACAAAAAGCATCATCCTGTCTGTGAGGTTTTATTTCCATTCTTTTGACCATCATTTGAGTGAAGCGGGAGACAGAACATATAACCAAGGGGGCCATGATCAAACAGATTCCCTGAATCCGGAGTTTAATACATTTGAGGATTTTAATTTTCTGGTGTTGAAAACTATCCCCCAAAGAGTTCTCTGTGGTCATATCCTTTCCAGGTCTGGGCTGGCACATGAGCAATTTTCTTCATTCAATATGCCGTCTCCTCTGTGACCTTTCTCTCTTGATCAGTTGTAGGTATCTCTTGCTGAGGTTAAATTTTCCTCAAATTTCTCCCTCAGATAGTCTAAGGCCAATGATGTTGATAGACAACAGTGTGCTTTTTGGTCTGTTGTTTGGCAACAAGCTAAGAGCTTTGGTAGTTTCATTAGTAATAATTTCCACAATCGCCACCATCTTATTACGTAGTTGAGCATATAAGTGGAGGTACAGAAGTCTCAGAACTCATCCTTTGCCCAGGCAGCAGGGCCATAAGAGTGAATTATGTATTCAAGTGACCATGTGTCATCTTTCCAGCAGTCGATTTGCAGAGTACGTCATTTTCTATGGATCCTCCTGTCTCCACACACCTGGGCCCTCAGATATTCTCCCCTGGTAAGTAGAAGGACCATCCCTAATACAGAAGACCCTGACTAGTTTGGGGAAGGTTCACCATATGCAATTCTTCCACTCACCCAATGCAGTCAATCTGGGGTCTGCCATTTGATGTCTGTGTCAGTATTCCAGGCTCCCCTCAGATGAGAAAAGTTGGAGAGGGATGAAAGTTTGGTTCAGAGTAGTCAGGGAACCCCACCATTGGGTCTTCTGAGAAGCTGAGTTGCAGAACCTTTCACACAGGCACATTAGGTTCCCTCCAGAGACACTGACTCATCTTCCCCACTGGGCAAGACGGTTTCTTCTAATTACTGAGGACGTGAGAAACCAAATCACTGAGGTAGAGATGGAGTACCCTTTGCCAGTATGAGGTTAATGGGGATCTAACTCTAGCTTCCCATGGCCTTTGATTCCTCTATGTTGGTTTCCCCACATGCATAACAAAAAAGAGCTCCAGAGTGTGGGTCACAGTCTCTACCACAGCAAATGCAGTGGTAGAGACCCAAATACAGGTAAAGGCAAGGGATGGCAATATGTTAGCTCGGGTTTTAGATGCTCCCTACAACTGTAACAATTGCAGCCTTGGTGGATGGATGGATGGGGACAGTCTAGGACAAAATGCAGTTTAAAATGGAGGTGCTCCAGTTGACATACTTTGATGGAAAAGACAGGCCCACAGTTTCTCACAATTTCCTCTCTCAGACCTTTGTACTCTCTTTCTTTAAACTCCATGTGCAGAAATTCATGCACGCTATTGTGTCTCTTCTTCTGGAGCAGTCAGCTGGATGAAGTGGGGGAGGCAGTTTGGTAACGGCAGTCTTTAGGTAGGAAAAAATAAGTTTTAGAGCATGGATGCCCAAAGCATGAGAACTGGAATGGAAAGGACAGTTGTAACCATGTGGCTCTTAAACCTGCCTCCTGGCATGGTTGCAAACTGCCAGTCAGAGTTAGCAATTGGAGTCTCCTGTTTGTATCTAGTCTACATTGCTATAACTTTTTATCTCTTGTTATTCTTTTCTGCCAGGTATGTAAGACCAATTTAAAGTGAGACCAGTATTAATCAAAATTAATCTTTTGTTTTTTGCCAAATATCAAGGTCAGGTAAGGCTCCCCAGATTTGTCCCCCTAAGCTCTTCAGTCAGCGCTAGCCACCAGGATGGGTCATGGTTTTGCTTGAACATATAGCTTCTTATAAAAGCCTGGAATTCATGGCCCTGAAGCAAGGCCAGAAGATTGCCGTAGCTGCTGGTTTCAAACAGGAGCCTAAGAGAATTCTTCCTGTGGTCTGTTGGCCATTTCAGAACTTTGGAAATGGAATGGTCAATTCATCAGAAAGAAATCTCCATCCTGTCCCCCGTCCTGTGTCCCCCCCACCCCTGCCTTAGCAAGTGGGAGCCAGTGA
Source organism: Dolichotis patagonum (assembly GCA_004027295.1). Lineage (NCBI taxonomy): Eukaryota > Metazoa > Chordata > Mammalia > Rodentia > Caviidae > Dolichotis > Dolichotis patagonum. The sequence continues at coordinate 58,917 of PVJX010001498.1, read as the reverse complement.
ACTGGATATCTTGTGAAAAGATTGGCTATGTTATTTAGGATGAGCTCCCCATATGCAAAATAAGATAATCATTTGGGAGAAAGCAAGAGACAATATGACAGATAGTGAAGATCTCTGGTTGTCTAGCTTTGAAATTTATGCTTTCTTATGTCCCGCTCTGTTCTGTTTTGTTGTGTTTAATTTTACCTCCTTTAAAATAAAATTTTAAAAAAGCCTGAAATTCATTTCTCTTTTTAGTAACCATACTTTTTAGCACACTGTACCTCAGTTGATCCCTATTCTTTGGGGGTCTAACAATCTCCTTGCTCAGGAAATTGGTTGACTTTCCAAAAATGTAGTACCTTGCAGAATATCTCTCCTCCTATCCTGGGTCCTTGTGGACCCAGTGAGATTGTCACCACTGTATAAGGTGTATCCATGTGGAACTATCATAACATGATTGTATAGCAATCACATAAACATAAGCCTGAAAAGTCTCTATTCATGAACAACTGTGGTTTGCAGGTCAGTAGTGTGATGGATGTCTTTCTCAAGGGCTGCATCTTAAAAAGACCTATACACTTGGCGAAAGCATAGTTACTAATATGCCATAAGGTTAGCGATAATTTGTATCACAACTATATAGAAATCTTTGCATATTTTTACTTAACTTTTGCTCTTAAAACAAGATTTAATTTTTAACAGTTTATACAGAATTCTTGTCAATTTTGTCCTGGCAATAAATAAAGGACATCTTTAGAATGCTTGCAAATTTAGGAAATAGTGTTAAGTCAAACTGTTTAATGTTAGCAAAACAGTGTTTTAGCCATTTTTTATGTATTTTCACTAGCCTACTAACTACAAACTTTTCCTAAAACAAACCTGTTTTCTTCTGCTTGGCTTTTAAGTTATCCTTCTCTTCTTCCTTTTTCTCCTCTTCTTCCTCTTCCTCCTCCTCCTCCTCCTGCTCCTCCTCCCCTGCTTCTGCTTCTGCTTCTGGTTCTGCTTTCCTTTCTTTCTCCTTAGCTATTGGATTGTTATGATCTTAAATCTGACTGCTTGTCAACAGGCTTTCATATAACCTTGAATTAGTACTCTTATTTTAATACCCACAGATAACAAAGAGCAAGTTATCCCTATAATAGAAGTTTAATAATTTACACACCATAAGAAATGTTAAGCATATTGATTAAATAAAAAATACCAAATGAAATTGGAAGCCAAAGTAAATTTATCAATTAGCCAATATTTGTACTACTGGGCTTTTATTGTGACTCTGAGTGGACTCTCATGCAACAATATGAACAATTTATGTTTATGTTATGGGGTACTGGAGGTAGATCTTCTTTTCTCATTAAGTCCCCAAGTTTTTTGGGGGAAAGAGGAAAACTAGTCCCTGTCTCTAACACAGGACATAACCTATCTCCTCCTAGACTCAATTCTCTTATCATTAGCAAAATCAGTAGACAGTTCACACAGCTAGTCCTTCTCTGGTCTGAACTCAACCAGAAGACAGATCCGGTGAACTTGGAAGTTTCTGGCCAAGTGAAACAACAGTATTCCTCATCTTAGCTTTCTTTTTGTTCTTCACCTGTAGGTTGTTACCAAGTCCTTAACTTCAGTCCAAGGGGACCAATAGGAGTTATTGCACTCCCCAAGCCCCTTCATTCTCTAGCCTGTCCTAATTGGGAGCACATTTATTTCCCATACTGCTTGCCCCAAAAGCCAAAGTTTCAATCTTTGGCACACTGAGAGGTCTTTCTATGCGCTCCCAAAACCTGAGATTCAATCTCCAGTGTATTGAGATATCTTGCCAGTAATCAATGTAAGGAAATTGGTTAAGATGACCAAGGTCCCCTGTGACAACCCTGAACAGGGATAATTATCTCCTTATCAAGTGAGCCCTCAGTGAACCATCCCATCCCAAATGATGGCCAATCAATGTCATAGAAGGCATAGAGCTTCCAGGAATCACCTGAACACCATAGTCACCTGACTATTTCTTTTAAAATTCTTTAACCTACACTCTAGAAGAGTCCGTGTACTATGTTTTCCACTCATATCCTCCTCCTGACAGACAGCTTTCACACACAAGAGATGGAGGAGGGAAGTGGAAGGGTTTAATTGGTAGGCCCTCATCCTCCCCTTGCTCCATGTGCACCACCACTCTCGTGGAGATATTTCAGACACCTCGTAGCACTGGTGGATCTCCTGGGGACCTATTGTTGCCCTTAGCTGAGTAAGGATCACCATAGAAGCACAGATGGGCATTCAACACTTGCTTTAGTCCTGTGGTCCGGTCAGAAACTTCCTGCAGTCCATCTCATGTACACACAAACACACTGGCTCCCACCCATGGCCCATCTCCCATCGCATTAAGACTGTAGCTTCATTCTTTGCAGAACTGCTAGGGGCAACTCTAGTACCCTGATCCATTGGCTGGTTCCTGAGAGTTGTGTTATCAGTTTCAATGAAACTTACTCAGACAACCCTGGGAGGTAATCAGTCTCCCTTTCTGCCACTTTAAAGGCAAGACTACCAATCAAACCTGGGTCTTATGGAATCTGCCAGGCAGTGCTCCCAGAACCGGTTCCTGGACCTCCTGATTCCACCTTGTATCTGAAGTTCTGGCCCCTGCAAGCTGCGATGGTCCACCTCCCCTGCTGATCTGTGATCCACGGTGCCCAAAGAGGTCATGTTTCCTGTACTCTGAGGTTTGGACTCCAATGTCAAAGGAGGTGGAAATACACATCACTTCTGAATCCCAGCTGTCAGTCCCCAGACTGGCTGTGGGATTTGCATGTAGAGAGACTGACCATGGAGTCTTTTCCTGGGAAGCTTTTCCTGGGAAGCTTTTTTCTCACACCAGCACTAACTCAGCAGATGTGCATCCCAAGGCCGAGTGCCAGACATCCCATAGTTTCACATTTTTATACAATTTTTGTGTCTTTGTCTTCTTTATATGGTCATACACTAACGTTTTACAGTCTGGTTGGGTATACTTTGACATCCTACAGTCTGGTTTGGTATGTTACAGAGTTACACCAGAATCACACATGAGGACACATACTCTTACATGATTACCCTGTAAAAAGTTTCTGCCTCGACACATGGGGGGCTCTATCATATTACAAACTGAAATAGGCACTTTTTATTATGCATAATCATAGCTATTATATGTTGAATCTTTCTATAAAACACTCCTTGTTAAACTTTTTACATCACATTTAATCTTCCCTATAGTACAAGTTAGATTTTTAGCTACATTTTTACTAATGAAGACCATAGACTACTGAGAGGGTGAATTCTTGCTCTTATAAGGTTGGAAAATAGTCCACCTCACCTCAGAAGAGAAGCACCTTTATACAAAAGGACTTGTTTATAGAAAGGAGTCCCATTATGGATATTGCTAAATAAGATTTTAAATATGGCATCATATATTCATTTTAAATTTTTTTTTTTTTTGCTATTGGGGATCCAACTCACTCACGCTTGCCTGGTAGGCACTTATGACACTGAGCTAAATCCCCAGCTATGTATTCATTTTGAATAGTCAAGAAAGACAAATACTATCAGCTCTGATTTTAACTTCCTTTTTAAATATTATTTCTCTAGGATTTTAGTGGTTGCCTTACTAAAGATAGAAATACTAATGTTGAACAACCCTGTCTGATTTAATAAGTAATAGTTTACAGCAGAGTAGAAGAAAATATGTTTGCAAAATCACTCTACGTGGTATTTGCTTAACTCTGAGTTTAATGCCAGTGACAGCCACATCACTGGTCAAAATTCAGTTTGTCTCATGAATATGGATTGTGTGTCCAATTTAAATTCAGCCATTCAGTAATACATGAACTTGATGAAGAACACAAAATTATATTCAATTCTGTTTGTCTTTATAACTTGGGAAAATTCTAAACTGAAACTATTGATGAAAGATTAATATTTTAATCATGTAAAAATCAGAAGTAAACTTAAGTAAGAGAAAGAAATTCCCTCCACTGCCCAAGTATAAAGTTAAAAATACAACAAATAGCAAGATATCAAAAGAGTACCTGCAAAGAGGCATCAAAGTAGATATTTACATCATGGCCTATTTCAACATAGACAGAAATAAACAATTTGTGAAAGCATTATTGATAGTGTCATATATTTTGAATGCAGAAAAGACAATATGCATTACAATTAACAAATGAATACAAAATGCATGATTTATGTAAAGATAAAAAGAAATGAGGGCAAATGTAGAACTCTTGAATTATGAACAACTCCAGCAACTTGAGAAGTGAGGTAATTTAAATGCCTCTACCAACTTCTACCACCACAGAGTGCTGAGAACTGATCATGCCCATTAAATTCCCAGCATTGGTGGTTACCAGTGTAATGGGAGTGGGGAACTCTGTGTCGAGAAATGTTGAAATATAGTCAGATGAGCACACGAAACTTCTGTACTGCTTTTCCTCATAGAGGGGATTCACTGAATACTTGAAGAGTAGAAAGAAAAACTTTTGAAAGAACACTAGAAATATCTACCAGAGTGAAAAGAAAACCCACGAATTGAGGGAAAATCTTAGCCAACTGTCCCTCAGAAAAAGGACTTCTATCTAGAACATATAAAGAATTAAAAAAAGTATCAGACCTCCAAAATTCAAAGACCCAATCCAAAAATGGGCATCTGAGGTGAATGAACACTTCGCAGCTGAAGAAATCAAACAGAAATAAATGTATGAAAAAAGAAATAAATACATGAAAAAATATTCAGCCTCATTGGTCATTAGAGAAATACAAATTAAAACAACACTGAGATTCCATCTCACTCCAGAAAGAATGGCCAACATCAAGAAAACCACCAATAACAAATGCTGGAGAGGCTGTGAGGAAACAAGAACTCTTCTGCACTGTTGGTGGGAGGCCAGTCTGGAGGTTCCTCAAAAGCTGAAATCGGAGGTCCCATTTGACCCAGCTATCCTGCTTCTGGGTATATTCCCAAAGAACTGAAAACTTCATACCACAGAGATATATATGTATCCATGTTTATAGAAGCACAATTTGTAGTAGCCTGATCTTGGAAACAACCTAAATGCCCAGGAGGGAGAATAAAAATGTAATATTTTTATACAATGGAGTACTGCTAGGTTATAAAAAAGGATCACATTCAGGCTTTTATAGGTAAATGGATGCAACTCGAGACCATACTCGTAAGTGAAATAAATCAAACTCACATCTGTAAATACCATGTTGTCTCCCTAGTGTAAGAAACTGAAAGAGTAAATAAGACACAAAATCTTTAGTAAGTACTGGGAAAGGGTAAGAAACTGCTCAAAAGGGAAAAATAACAAACAGGGAAAAGGAGAAAAGAAGAAAAAGAAAAGAAAAATGAATAAATTTGTATAAATACACCTAAGATAGCTAAGATGATTGTACTACTAATTCTATTAGTTCTTGGAACAAAACAGTTAACATTCATAGGATTAGATCAATTTTGCATGTCTATATCTGATAATACCAGAAACTCTTTTGAAGATAACTATGCAAAATAACAAACTTTGTTATGTTCCTACCACCTTTTTGAAAGCTTATATTGTTATTGTTTTGATTTTTTTGTTACTGTTATTTGCCTCTTTTGTTTCTTGTTTTTCTCATAATTTGTGTTGTTTTCCCCTCTAATACAGAAAGGATAGATGTACATATATAGGTTTATACATGCCTAGTATTTCTCCTAAAGGATTTACAAGTATCAATTTTATTATGTGTGATGATATGAACAGCTATTTTAAAGAAAATGAGACATGATGGTAGCCATTCTGTCACCTTATTTTGAAGTGCTACAATGCTTTTATTATTTGTTTTGGTAGGTTTTAGTCTGATTTTTTTTGTACCGGGGATTAAACTCACCACCTTGCGCTTGCCAGGCAGGTACTGAAATCTGCCACCCTAGTCTGTTTTCTATTATTTGATTTCAATATGTGTGAGAATATGAACAGCTGTTTTGAAGAGAACAAGAGATATTATTGTAGCCATTGTTGATTTCCTATTGTCTAGTTTTAAAGGTCCATAATACTTTCATTCTTTTGTTTTGATTGGTTTCACACATTTTTTTGTTTGAATTTATTCAGTGTGAAGGTATGGGTAACTATTTTGAAGCAAACAAGAGACATTGTGGTAGCCACTGCTGATTTCCTGTTGTCTTGTTTTGAAGTCTTATGTTGCTTGCATTGTTCTGATTGGCTTTGTTCTATTTTGTTTTGTTTTATTCTCTTTAATACAAAAAAAATTAAAAAAGAAAGAACACAAGACCTCTGACTGTAGAATGTCTACAACACTTGCCTAAAGTCTTCGTTTGATGGACACAGAATGTGGAATGAAGGAATATTGACTTGTACTAATATTGATATTCATACCATGTTAAAGGCCAAAAATGAGGTTGTTTGGGGGTAAAGTGAACTAAAATTTACACAGTTGCTGATAAGTTTCATACTGAAGGTCACTTGAATCAATTTGCATCTTTATTTATAAAGGTGAGCAAAAAACCCACTGCAATTTAACTTGATTTTAAAAATCTGAATTATTGTTATATACAACAGAAATCAGGTACTTACGATTTTCTTTAGAATTTTTACCTCTGTGATTCCAGATAAAGAAGTCTTGTGATTTTCTTGCTTTGAATGTTCTGAATACACTTTACTAATTAATGTGATGATAATTTAAAAAAATAATTTGGCTAAGTTTTGCTCTTTCATTATTTGTTGTGAAAATTTGTAGAAGATAATGAAACTATATAGCTATGGACATTGTTTTAGTGATTGCCATGTCCCTTTATTATTTATTAATTTATTTAGTGTGTTTTATTGTTTTTGCAACAAGTTATGCTTTTTACTTATTGGATACGTTGTAACATTTGGTGTTATATTGTATATCAATTTTGACATAATATTTACATAAAATGCATCCAGTTCGTGTACAGTTTACTTGTAAAAATATCAATATATCATTTGTATAACTACTGCCACAATCAAGATGCCTTGAAATAAAATAAATTACTGTGACATGTTCATCCCTCATAGATGGATTTTATTCTCAACTCATGTCCTAGATAAACACTATACTGCTTTTTGTTATTGTCGAATCTGTTCCATTTGTTTGTAGACTTTCTTATAAATAATATATTTAGCTGGACATGGTGGTGCCCAGTTGTTATCCCAGCATTCAGGAGGCTGAGACAAGGGGATCGTTGCAAATTTAAGACCAGCCTGGGCTACTAAGTCAGCTCAAGGCCAGCCTGAACTGCATAGTGAGACCCTTTCTCAAAAAACAAACCAAAACACCCCACGCCCCAACCCAATATATTAAAATGTGTATTATTTGCTATTTGGATTTTTTTTAACAGAGGAATTTTTGAGATACACTCAACCTAAGATACATATCAGCAATTCTTTCATTTTATGTCTGAGTATTTTGTTCAGAGGATATATGACTTTTCAATTGATGATTGGTAATTCTCCATTTGGGTCTGGTAGGAAATAAATTTCCATGGGTATTACTATACATAGATAACTATGAGAATAAGTATTCCACTTCTTTTGGAGTAAATATTACAAAGTACTATTGCTAAATAAATTTCACAAATAAATATGTATTTATTCATGTTATGTGTTCAAAGATTGTTTTATCATTCATGAAACTCCTTCTCTTTCTCCAGTATCATTTTGCATCACTCACATTCACTAATGTAATTAAATTTCCATTTCTTTACTTACATAATAATATCTGTCATTTACAAAATTTTTGGCAGATCTAATAATTTTTATCGATACTTCATCATTATGTGAATTCACACTTCCCTGATAGGCTAACATTGTTGAATCTCACATGCTTAACATATAGCTTTCAATTTTTACATGGTATTGCTTTTGAATAGATTTTACTTTTTTCCCCAATTTTCTAAGATGTATTTTTTATTATATTAGCTATTGAGAAAGCTCCAGAAAGTTGACATTTAGGATTTTGAAAATAGAATTTCAGGTTTCTCTAATGTGTCAAAGATTCTTTGAAACACAATTATAATTATGCAAAATTGTCAATTATATATGCAACATCTCATTTAAAAAAGAAAGAAAACATCATTTTAGAAATCTCACTACATTAAAGTTTAGTTAAAAGAAACTTAACATTTGCTTTTATAATAAGATAGAAGAAGCTTAAAATTTATGTTCTGAAATACAAAATTGGTTAAAAATTATTTTAATGTTTTTGATGTTTTTTACTCTCCATTATAACTATGAAGAAAGCAATATGCCAATCACAATTATCAAAGTTATCACTGTCACCAAGAATGTGTTAAGTGACTAAGAGGCTGTATATCTCAAGTGTAATTATGTTTTTGTTATTTTATTTAGTTAGTTTTACTTTTGAAAATATCATATAAAACCAGTTTTTAATCATCAAATGTGTTTTAATCAGACAACTTCTAAATATTTTTTGGTTAGAAGTTCTATCACATTATTTTAGTATATGTGTTGAAGTGAACATATCTATCACATTATTTGAAAAATATTTGTGTAATTTAAAATTATATATATATGTATATGTATGTATGTATATACATACATATACATATACATATATAACAAAGAATTTCATGTACTGTTTTGTTAGACATGTTCTAGATGCTGGGAATACAGAGGCAAACTGACCTCAAAGAGCTGACATTCTCACAGAGAAGAAATATACAAAAATACATAATTCAAAAACTAAACTAAAACCCAATGGAGGAAAATAAAATGAATAGAGATAAATGTTAAAGAAAATTGACTTGGCAAGTTTTAATAATTTGGACAGATTTGACTTATTTGAGAGTGAATATTCATAAGGAACATATATTCCCATGTTTACTGTGGCACTGTTTCAAATAGCTAATATATGGAGTCAGCATAGATGCTTACTAATGGACAAATGGACACAGAAAATGTGGCATTACCCAAAACAATACAGCATTATTTAGTCATAAAGAAGAACAAAGTTATATAATTTATAGGAAAATGGATATAACTGAGGACAGCATGTAACATTACATATTACAAGTTAGACTACAAACAAGAAGTGAAACATGTTTTTATAAGTACGTATGCAGAAAATTTAAAAAAGGAAAGATTTGAAATTAAAAGAGGGACTGCTAAGGAAAGGTGAAATGAATCAGAAGTAAAATGGACAGATGAGAAAAGAAGTGAAGGGAAGGGTATAAAAAAGAGAATCATTTTGATCAAAACACCATATATGCACATATGAAAATGTTATAATGAAACTTACTCACTTGTAAAATTAGTATTTGTTAATAATTATAATAAAATTATAATAAAAGATAAATGACCTAAAGGAGTAAGGGACAGTGGTGGGTAGAAATCTGGTGAGAAAATTTATCCAGAAGAAATATTAAGGGTTGTTTTTGAGAAACAGTGGTAGTACCAGAATACCTTGAGCAGAGTGAGGAAGTCTGGGAAATAGCAGAGAAGAACAGTAAGAAGTTATGGAGTTCACTCTTCTGTATTATGTAAGCCACAGTAAAGATTTTGTGTTTTATCTTGAATAAGGAAGGTTTGTTTAGAATGTTTGAACAGAAGAGTTCCTTGCTCTGGCTACATTGAAATAGAATTAATTTTTGTGAGGACTGAATTAAGTTTGAAGTAGGGAGAGAACTGAAGCAGGAGATAAGCAGGAAGTTATCAATAAAGAAATTTTACCAACTCTATCTGTTAAAGATGCCAATGATCTATGACAATTAATACTAATTTCAAAATTAATGCCCCACGATATAACAAATTATAATTTATTACATTTTTGTTAACATTAACCAAAATTTCTAGGTAGCTACTAAACAAGAAAGTTTTGAAATTTATTGTGTGCTTTTACTTTGAGCTCCAGTACCTGAAGAATTAACTTAAATTCAAATGAACAGTAGTTATGCTAACCAAATTAAGAGCTGCTGGAATCGTTACCTACTAAGGTTCTATATATTGATCAATCTATAGTTATTTCCCTAAATTAATCTTGAATGCTACTGTGGTAATAAAAATTTCCTTTATTTCAGTATACTGCAGATTGAGCCATGGTGCTTTCCACCAATGAACTGCATTCCCAATCTTTTTTTTTTTTCTTTTTTGAGATAGATTCTCACTAAATTTACAGCTTGGCCTTGAATGTGTGATCCCCTTGCCTCAGTCTCCAGGGTGCTGGGATGACGTTTGTTTAGATGTGTCTGTCAGAAAAGCTTTTAATGGCTGCTTGTAGCATGACTGTAACATTTCCTGGAACAATGCAATTATTACAGAACTTTTAACATGTTTTCCCTTCTCATTCCCTTGCTCATATATATCCCCTTTTATGAAGTATCTCCTAAATACTTACTACTAGTGAGTACTGAAAATGCGGCTCCTCTAAACTGAAATGCATTCTAAACAATATACATACTAGGTCTTAAATACCTAACATGAAAATTACAAACTTTACAATCTATACCTATTTTCAAATTGATTGTGTCTTGAAGGATATTGATATGTGAAAATATTTTGGATACATAGGGCTAAATAAAAATTTAAAGTTGCACATATGTCCAAAATTATATCCCTTTTGGACAGTTATGGTCTAGGTGCTACATCAACTCTGATTTTCAAAATGGTAGTCTTAATATAAGAATATAATTTAAAATTAAATCATGCAGTTTTAAATTTTTGAATAAATTTAACACTATGGCCTAAATTAATCAAAATGTTCTCTTTTTTTTTCTTCAGCATACAAAATTTTTATTTAAAAACACTTTAAGACTCAAACTGCTTTCCATCTGTATACATAGCTTCCTTTGGAGTGTGGTTATGAAGAAGATAGAATTGAAAAATAATTATTAAATGAATACATGCTATGTCTCTGTATCAATATATTAAAATCAATTTCAAGAGTTTCCACACTTTCTTTAAATCCTGATTTTCATTTTTTTCTTCTCATTTGTCATGGGTTTCAGTTGACAGAGGAATAAATATTTCTAACAGATAGATAAGAGAAAATTAAATTGACTAACAAAGCTGTATCCTAATTTTTCCTGTTTTCTCTGGGCCATGTCTAAATGTTCTCTGTATTACTGCTGCAAGTAAGGGAAATCCACACGGGTTCCCTCCAGCTGGACACTTTGCTCTTACAAGAGCAGAAAGCTTTGCTCTCTAAAATCTTTCTGTCAATCTTGTCTCACTGAAGCTCTCATTTTTTTCTCCTGTTTGATATGAACCAGCGGATCTTTTAGTCTGACCCTGCCTGAGACACAGAATCTGGAATGTCATGGTTCTGTTCTTATTAAGTAATAACTTCACCAATTCTTAAGTCAAGTGTGAATTCTTGACAAAACAGCACATAAAGAGACACTTCTGAAAAATGAAAGTTCATTTCGGAGGAGAATTTGGTGAAGCAAGCTTGGACCTATGTGTCTTAAAGCTAGTTTTCCATAGTAGAAATTCTTTGTATTCAGACAGCATTATGTTTTGCAAAATTCTTTTATATATTTTCTCTTATATAGATTTGTGCATGTGTTTTCCATAAGTCAGGGGCTGAGCGGAGAACATTTCGATCTTTGCATTAGATTAGAAGAAAATGAAGGGCCTGGGAGGGTTGGTGCAAGGTCAGAACAGTAGTAAGCTTTCCTGTTGAGTCATCCTCTTCAGTGACTGAGTAACTAACTCTACTGATGAGTAAAGGAGATACAATAATAAACAATATAGAAAAAGACTCTGGTTTCTAGAATTTGTAGCCTAATGAAACAGAGAAACAAGTAGAAATTTTTGATATAGGGTAATCAATTCCTGATGGGATTTTTTTTTTTTTTTTTTGAGGCAGGGTCTCACTATGTAGTTCAGGCTGGCCTTGGACTCTGTATGTAGCAAAAATGGCCTTGAATTGCAGAAAACCTCTTGCTTCAGCTTCCTGAGTGCTGCTGGGATTACAGATATGTGCCACCACATCCGGCTTGATAGGGATTTTGAAAATTAGGAAAAACCTAAAACATCAATCAAGTTTCAGAAGGAAAAATTATTTATGAGAATGGCAGAAGATTTGATTTTAAAAGTTTGAAGCAAGTAGGAAAGTGCAAAATAGTCATTATACAAACTAGAAAGCAATAGGGACATATATGAGGATTATGCTATAAAAATGTAATTCAACACTCTGGGAGGCTGAGTCAGGAGGAACATTGCCTCAGAATATTGCATCCAATGGAGAAGTGGCTGAGAAGCTTTTGCTTGTGTGATATACCAAAATACAGTCAATTCTCAATTTGGCATAGATTCTTTTATTTGCAAATATATTTATTTGCTAATTATTTATTATCATCAAATCAATTAATGATGTCACTTTTATTGTTATTTATGGACTATTTTTAGAATGACAACAAATTCGAGTTGTCTGATATTGACACGGGAATGAAATTCCCGACCTACTATGTCTACAGTTCCCTAAAACTGAAGAATGTATTTTAGGAACAACGGATATTAAGAGCAGAATATATCTATTGAGAGAAAGAAAGCTTCTGTCTGAAAAGAGACAGAAGGGGGCCCGAGCAGGTTGCCAAGGACTCTGTCTTTTCCAGGGAATTATATAGAGTAAAACCATGGGTTCAAGATGGGAGAAAACTGGGAGCTCACAAGGCAGATGGGTATAAGGTGGGACATAACTATGATTAGCCAATAAGATCAATAGTTCAGGTAAAATTGATTACATTAGGGACAAATGGGGAAGCGAGTTCCGTAGAAAGCGGGCATTCTTAAGGATCAGTGACTCTTTCCTAGGGGATGGGAACTATTTAGCGCATCAATCCTCAGGATATGGGTGCATTTGTAGGGTCTTTTGTCTTGAGGCCTGGTCCACAGCAGGAGGCCTCAGCTTCGCTGGCAGTTTCCAGGTGTCTGCACTGACTCTGTTGGGGACCTAGCCCTGTCTCACTGCCTATAATAATTTTAACTAACTCAGCTGCCTGCAACAATATGAATGTGCCTGTTAGATTTTCGGCACAATAAGAAAGATATAAATAAAAGTCGCCTTTATTCCAAGGATGTGGAGAGAAGTCCATGACTATAGACAGCCTGGCATTCTCTGACCTGAACATGGGGCATAGGATATATATATATATATATATATATATATATATATATATATATATATATAACTATAACCTCTGCTTGAGGTGGCGCTTAGGGAGAGCATTGATGACGCACAAGGGACTGATTAGGACCCCTTTTTGCACCACTGGGAAAGGAAAAAGGAAGTTGTCACAGGAGAAGGAGGAGGTGACCTCAAGGTAAACACGCTGTCTGGTCCTGCCTCTCAGCTGTTTGATCCCACCTCTCACTGCAGCATATTCTAAGGCAAAAACCTTTCAGTTCCTAACTATGATCAAATGGAATGATGGTTTCTTTTCTTGTTTCAGGCCGTAAATTATAAATGAATTACCTGTTACATATTCAGCATCACTTTTATCTTTTGAACTGGGATGTATTTTAATTTTTATTTTTTCTGCTTAAAATAGTCCGCTAGCATGGTGCTGACAGGTTTCTGGTGTCCCCAAGTAAAAGCAGGCTGAGATGTACCTTATAAAGGGAGAAATGTGTGTTAGGAAACTTCATTTATGCACGAGTGCAGCACTGTTGTCTGTGAGTTCCATGTTATTTACTGATTCATTTATGAAAGGGCTGTGGCCAGAGGCTCTACTTAACTCTGTATTTCCCTTAAAAACAGTAATTCGGCAATCAATAATTCAGTGTTTATGGTGACATTATAGAATATAACTATGACAAGTGAGAATCAATTATACTTGGTATTCCTTCACTGGAAATATTTTGCTCAAAATCTTATATTCAGAAATCTTGTAAAAAATAATATTTATATGATTACTACCACTGACTGTAATATGTTTAAACATTCTTCTAATTTCTTATAAACACATAAAATCATGAACATTTCATGTCATTTTTTTTCCAAAAACTTATTTTAACTTCAGATTTATTCATTTTGTAAAGAATATCTCCTATATACTCTACTTAGCAAAACCAGTTCTTTGCCAAAGCAATTCTTTGGGTCAGAATATTGTGCATGCACACGTGTGTGTGTGTGTGTGTGTGTGTGTGTGTGTGTGTGAGACAGGGGTCTGAATTCAGTGCCTGCACACTGAACTGCATCACCAACACTTTAGAATCATTTTCTTTTAAAAGACAGTTTTGTTAAATTGTTCACTTGGTCAGATTGGGCAAAACCTGTTTTCCTCCTGAATAATCCTCCCACAGTGCTGGAATTAAAAGTGTGAACCACTTTGGCTGGTCCCATAATGACTTTCAATCAAAACAAAACAAGGTTTTCTATTAAAAAATATTTTAATAACTTTTCTGAGAAGCAATAGATGACAAACTGAAAAAGTATTAAATACTTTGTCTTGCAAAATGTCTAACAAAAAAATTGAGTTAATATATAAATAAATTAGAATTAATTGTAATATATTGCATGACAAGTTAGAAAGCACTGACAATAAATCAAGGTTATTTATCATAATTTATTTTGTAATATTATTATATACAGTGAACATTATTATAAATGCATCAGAATATAGTAAAAAATTAACAAAATTCCTTCAGAAATAGTGTGAGCATGTCTATCTAAATTTAGATTATAGTTTTGGGGAAAAATTAAAACTTCTGTATGAAAATCAGGTTGAATTGCATTAACTTCATAGGACTACATTTTTAAACATTTCTTATATATTTTAATAAAGTTAAAAATACAAAATCTAAAAAGTAAATCAGTTTTTTATGTTACAGAATTTAAAAACAAAAATGATTTTACAGAAGAAATAGGAAGTGTACTGTCTATATTGGAATGTATGTTTCATATAATTTTAAAATAGGTCTCAACTACATGTAATCTACAACAAATATGCAGTGGAATTTTATCATAAATGCTTACCAAATATGCTTTAAAATTTTTAAAACTTTTTGGAAAATAAGTTACTTATAAAAATTAAAGGAGGGCTGTGGCACAGTGGTAGAGTTCTTGCCTTGCATGCATAAAAACTTGGATTTGATCCCACCAAAACATACACACACACACACTCACACAGACAAAATAAATAAAATAAAATAAAATAAAATAAAATAAAATAAAAACTAAAAGTTGCATAAAGTATAAAATCTACACTTTAGCTTTCTGAAGGTAATTTTGTCACAAATAGTGACATATTTCAGGATGTGAATTAATATTTGAAAACATTTTTTTCAAATATGTGGGCAATAAGAGAAACATTTCTAACTTAAGTGTTTCTCACTGATGTTTTCACTAGTATCATGGCACTTTATTGAATATTTATTTTATTTTATTTTAGTTTAGTTTAGAAGAAAAAAAACCGAAACAAAAAAAAAAAAAAACAGAATAAAGGGTAGCAACAATACAGAATTCCAAGGTAAAAAGGAAAAGAACAACAAAAAAAAAACACTAAGAAATCATTACTTGACAAATTACATACTGACATCTTGGAAATAGTTTTTCAAATTACAAAATTAAAACACGCAAAGTAGACATTCAAACAGTGAGACTGTTAACAGTTCTGCTCCACGATCTGACAAAAACAGCAATATGGTCATCCAACTTACACACTCAAACATACATGCAATTATATCAAAAAGGTAAATTTAAACACAACAAAACAGAACAAAGCAGGTCACAAGAAAGCAATGTAAGAGACATAAATTTCAAAGCTAGACAATCAGAGATATTCACTCTCTATCATACTGACTTTTGTTTTCTTCCAAATAGTTGTCCATATTTTCACATACAGGGAATTCACATGAAACAATATAGTATGGAATTGATCTGAACAGGACGAGGAAGGCATTTCAGCTCTTCAAATCCAGACAATAGGGAAGCCAAGAATGGCTGTTACAGTGTCTCTCATTCCCCTCAAAACAGCTGTCCATACCTTCATGTGTGTTGAACTTAAACAAAACAAAACAAGCTAAAATCACTTTGAACGAAGAATGATAGTATTGCTGAATTTCACATCATGACATTACAGAATCAGCACTGGGTACTGTCGTGTCTCTTTTTCTTCAAAGTAGTTGTTCATTTCAACTGTTATATAGTTGGTTCTCTTAAATTGTTTATAAGCTCTACACATGCATTAGTCTTTACATGTATATTTATCCTTTCTGTGTTAGAGGGGAAAAAAAAACAAGGCAAACCAAAACAAAACAATTCCTAGAAAAGCATGAAGCAAAAAGTCATATAAAAACCACAATACAAGGTGATCTACAATGGTTACCATCGTGTCTCAGCAGTATATAACAACATTAATAAAAATGAAGCATTGGAGACATTATAAGACTTCAAAAGCAGGCAATAATCAAACCAGAGTGGGTATCTTAGTGAATCTTGTCATCTTCAGTGTAGTTGCCTGTACTCTTAGACTTGATGCTATCAATCAGAACAGATTTGAATAAAATCAGTCAATACAAGATAGCAGTCTAACAAACCAGATTCAAATAAGATCAGTCATAATAAGACAGTATAAGTTATACAGGGCTTCAGATTAAGTTGATAGGAAATTAAGGATGATTACCATAATATGTCCTCTTATTTTGGGGATAGCTGACCATGTCCTCAAGTGTAGTGTAAGTAGACAAACTGGAACAGCATGTAATCCATCCAAGCAGAGTGGTGAGAATAATGTAAATTTTAAATCTTGTTACCCAATTAACAATATCCTCTGCCTCCCTGCACACGTGTCCTATTCACTAAGAGTTCATGTGCACAGGTATCTAAGGCTAACTCCAGCTCTGGAGTGAATTGATCCTTCGATGGAGGAAAATCAAACACAGCACCTTAGCACAAACATTTATTTTAAAATAGGCATGGGAGGGCTGGGGATTTAGCTCAGCTGCACAGGCACCTGCCTGGCAAGCTCAAGGTTATGAATTCGATATAGGTTAGAAAAAAACCCTGAGGGTTTATCTTGGGAAAGCAAATACAGTTCTTTCGAAGGCTTCCAGTAGAAGGGAAGCAGATGCAGTGGGCCTGGTCCTAGAAGAGGGAGGCAGCATCGTTTGCAGATTAGTAGGACTTGTTTGGGATATTCGGATTTTTAGGGAGAAGGAGAATCAAGTCACCTGCTGGGGCACAGTGTGACGCAGCTACACTGTAAAGAAACAGGTTTGAGTCGCTGGAAATTCTGAAGTTCTCAGTGTCTCTCATAAACTTACACTCACATTTTATCAATAAATTTATAAAGATTAATAAAACATCTTACATCAAAGGAACATGATAGACCAAATGTGAAATTTTGCGTTTGAAGTTCATTTGGGGATTAGATTGCCTTATGTTTTGGAACTAAATCTTTTGACTAAACTACTGGGTCAGTCTTTAATCCATGTGCATTACAATTTCATATGTAGGCCATCAATTGTTTGTTTACTTACCCTTTTATTGATTGGTAAATATTTATTGGCAATCTATTATATACTAGACTGTTCTAAGAACTCAGTTATAATCTTGAACAAAAAAGAAAAAATATTGTGTCCTTGGACACTTGTACTCAGACTGCTATGATGTCTTTCCAAGTACAGCAGTACAAACTTTATATCTTAAGCTGTAATAATGTCCTGTCAAAGTTAATAATTGCTAAGTTGAAAAATGTAAATTTCAAATTATTATATATTGATAAATATAAACTACAAAGATCTTCAAATGTATAAATATGCCAAATGCAGTTTATTTGTGGTATTTGCCTTTATGCCAATAAGGGAGTCTAAAGTTTCAGGGAGAATAAGTTCATTTACTATATAAAAACCAAAAAAAGTTTCAATATAAGTATTTAAAATACAAAATTTTTAATGGTTGAATTGATCTCTTATCATGAGGTGTCCTACATTTTCAAATAATCGAATACATTTTTAAATATCTTTTAATAATGGTTTAAAGCAATGCATGTAACAAAATCTACGGAGTTGAATGAATCAGACTCTATAACCTTCTGTAAACTTCTTATCAATCCTAAGTAGAGGAGAAAATATATTATAAAGGGCTGAGTAGGCCTGAGGGAACTTTAACTTGGCATGACAAATACCTACTGACCTTGTTGTTTTATAGGTGTTCACATTTCATTTCTGTGTGGATAAACTTCTCAACAATATCTGCAATGCTAAAAAAAAGGTATTTTTCTGCATTTCTAATGCTAGTATAACTATTTCTTCTACCCTGGTTACTTGTGTGTTCATTTCTTGTTCGGCTCAGAGCCAGACAGAGATTCAGGGAAAAAATTGATCACATACTTAACATGAGATTTAATAAAGCAAAATTTCCTGCCTGGAAATATTAATTCATACATGAAACTTAGAAAAAATTACTTCACAATACTTCAATTTATATAATTTATAATTATATTGCTGATGAACGTCATTTAATGTTTGTGTATCATACATGTATAATTGTTTAATAGCATTTATACATTGATATTATTTATACATTTTATAGTTAACTATAGTGAAAATATAAATTGCTTTGAATATTAAGTGTCGTATTGCAATAAAACTTTCTACAGTAATTGTTTCTTTCTCAATGTGTCCCTTATTTCTCTTTTCTTCCCTTTTTAAAAGCCACTGTATGGTGTCTCCCAACCCAAATTCGTTTGGTTTCAAGACTTAGTGCCCCAATACAGATAGAAACAAATTTTGTCCTGAAAAAATAATAAGGTTTTCTATTGGAAGAACACAAAAGCACTTATTAGAAAGCATCATCTGAAAATAAAGCAGTTTCATTACACTAAAATGTGAATGTACTCTCTGAAACTTAAAATATTTCTGAAGGAAATAAAAAGTTAAAGAGTTCAAACACTAGTATAATTTAAATGGGTAAAGATCCCCCCCACACACACACACTTTTTGTCAAAGGGAAACACCAAAACTGGCCATGCTGGGAACCCAAAGGAATTCTTACAGTACTCTAATGGCAAAACATAGCTGTGATACATTGCCAGCTGAATTCCTAATTAACCCTTATGATAACTCTGAGTCAGATTAAACCTGACCTGAATTTTTTCCCTTGTACATTCTCATAATGACTTTTTATTCTTTGTTACTTTTGAATTTTCAGCTTTATGAGGTGAAGGGTCTAATTTTACTAAGTTTTCTTTTAAAGATGAAATATGCTTGCATTGTTTTTAAAACTATGACATTCTAAGAATTAAGACATAGTAAAAAATTTTAAAAAGAAGTAAGACATTCTATAAGAATTAAGATGTGTTCTATAATATAGTGTAATCATCAGGTACTGTAAATATGCATTAATAAAAATAAGTCTGTTATATACATGGTAGCAAAATAAAAAATAAATTTTTAACTGATATTCAATATTCAATGAGTACTGATAAACGCTGTTTTTCATTTGTTTCTTTTCTTGACTCATTTGTATTCTACTGACAAGTTTATTCAAGCCATAGTAGTATCTTTCCCCAATCTTGTTATTAGGTTAAAATGTTATGACGCTATAACAAATTCTCTTCAAACTAGGCAAAAGTTTATATTAACTTAACACAGGTTATTGAGATTATCACAGTGCTGTAATTCAGTTTCCTCAGGAATCTGAAGCAGGACAATCTCAATTTCAGGGACAAGTTATGGTAATTTGTGAGATCCTATCTCAAAACAACAACAACAACAACAACAACAACAACAAAAACCTGGAGATTTATCTCAGTGGTAGAGCTCTTGCCTACTAAGTGTAATAGCCATCGGTGTAAAAACAAAACAGCAAGTTGATTAATATTACTCTAACTTCCACTATTGGTGCCTTCATTAGTATCCTGTTAACATTTTCACCTAGTATGCACCTATTCCTTCGATTGTCCTGTCTAGCACAAGAATAACAAATCAAAGAAAGGTACAAGAGTTGAGATAAATGATGATTTATTACTAAGTACCATGGAGAGAAAGCACTATTGGCTTCTCAGTTAAATTGCCATGTCAGATATTATGTTGAACAATTGTAACTTAATAATATATCAGTTTGATGTAAAAAATTATAAAACATCTACTAAGGGAAAAGTCCCTGCACTATGAAGTATAGCAAGATGAGTAAGACAAAGGCATAGCAGTTCAAAAGTTCGTAACACAGCAAAGGAGATGAACTCAGACATAACTCATGATTCAACAGATAGAGCTAAGTGACACTCAGAAAAACAGTATTTCATGAAAATATGAGGATAACTCATTTTTTTGGAACCATCTGAGAAGATATCATAAAGATGGTGATATTTAAGCAGTGTCATAGTGGTCATGCTGCTTGCTATATCATATTCATTTTTGATAATGTTTTGCAGATGCATGTGTTACATTTTCATGAGTGCTGGTATTTGCAATTACTGATTCATCTTGAAGATGCTTATTAAAGTTCATCAGAAGTTTTCCTTTCAAAACTTGGGCCAGAAAATATAGAAGAGTTGCGTTCTCAGTAATAAAAGGAGTTTGAGATAAACATCTACTGAGAAGCAAAAGTGCAAAGAAAGACAGACAGAAGTTATTTCTTGAAGTTTCCTTGCCAATGGAAGGTTTTGTTTCATTCTATGACATAAAGGGGAAATTTAAAGACTGTCTGTTATTTGCCGTCAAAAGATATAAGTTAACTTGACCTTGAGTTGTCTGTAATAGATTAATTTTCATGATGTCATCCAAAGCAGAAACGATCTCCTATCAAAGGGAGGCATTCAGAAGAGCGTGGTCATGTGGCCAAGATATTCACGAAACAGGTTCATGGTAGAATGAGATGATGACAAAAATGGAATATTGGTGAGGGACATATTGTGAAAATATTTGAAACATGTATTCTTTATGCAATAGGGAATCTTATTTTTTCATATAAGGCCTATGGAACAATAGGTGGAAACACAGAGGGCATACATGTCAGTTTGCTTGAGAGTTGAGCTTTATCTCTGCGATTCTAACATCATGACTATTGATGGCCTTTTTCATTCTTGCAAGCATTTCATTTCAGAAGGCTCACATATTGGTCAGTCTAGCTAAAAACCTTGTCTTTGAGAAGCTACTTTTTCTTTTTTTAAATTTGCTGTGGACTAGTGCTTTCAAAGTTTCTGTCGGCATTTTTTTGTGTAAAACCATGCAGGTTAAGATCAATAAGAACACAGATTTCTGAAGTTCTTGCTGTTAGTCTAGTTCTAACTGCTTTGATGCACTTACCGGAAATGCTTAATTTCAAAGCACATATTGGAATCCCCACAGTTCTTTAGTGCAATTATTAGTCAAACTTGAACTGTAAATGGCTTCATTAGTTACTCTTTTCAATACTCTGTATTGAAAAGTATTTTCAATACAATTATTATATGCCAAGTAGATTTTTTCTTCTGCTATAAAATTTGAAGTTGATAAAAGAAAGACCTGCATTTTTGTTAACATTAGTGCTTGGTAACTTTAATAAATACACTGAAGATTGAGCCTAAACCTGAATAGTAATAGGCCTCAACATTGTATAGTTTACAAAATATATAGTAAATTGTCCCTTCTCCACTATGCAACTTTCCACTAGAAGTCAGGACACTCTTTTGCTATGCATGTGGCCTATTTAAAGATGATATGTGTACAAAGCAGAGCAATAGAATGTCATTTCTAAGACTGGACAGATGGATGAAAAATTCCATAGAGCATTTTGCCAAGCACCTGGCATTATTGAATGACAGCTGATGATTAGAATCACAAAGAAGAATTTGCATTATCACAGGTGACAGTGTGGCTAATTGAAGAGGTTGCTCATTACAGAGCTGGTCAGTTTCCGTTGAGCTACATTCAGGATCCAAGGGCTGCCGAAAATGAGCACATAACACACAGCGTTTTCTTTGGGGAACTACGTGAAGGGGAGAGGAAGGGGAAGAAAGTCTTGCTGAGAGTGTGACGACTCACAGCAGGCTTGAGATGTGTGCTGCTGGGAAGATACTTACAGCTCATTTGCAAAAGTCGCAGAGGAAATAAGAGATAATATTCCTTTAAGATAAAGTTTTATGTCATTTTCTAACTACACTCACCACTGCTTTCTTAGGAAGCCAGAAAAAAAGATAATGCAACAGAACTGGGCCTCATTAAGATATGTATCACTGTTTCTCGATAATAATACGCCACCAGGCATCTTGGCTGAATGCTTTAAGAACACCACGGTGCAGACTGTAAGTATCTGTGCCTCAATTAGAATATTCCAAGATTTCACATCTTGCAAAGGGCTTTGCCAAAGGCTTCCCAAGTTGCGGCTGCTGCTGTGGCTTCACCTCTCCTTTCTGCTTTATTGACTCTCTTAGAAGACAGACACATCGCTCACTCATGAGACTTCTTGCTGACAACACCTGTCACCCTGTCACTCTTCATCAGAGAGAGGGACTAGAGGGCATCATTTGAAAGAATTAATCAGAAAGGAGAAGAAACAGAACTGAGATAATTATTCTCACGAAAAGATAGTTATTTTATTTGAAAGTAAATTTAAAGGACTACATGGAAAGTTAAGATTAAAACGGTTTTTCCATAGATACTGCTCAGTGATGTTAGAAATCATGGTGGCTTTCAAATACAGGTAAAGACTTAAGAAACTCAGATTGTTTTGATAAATAATTGACTATATATCCTTTTCTAAAATTTACATATATTAATGGACATTCTGTACATTTTTGTAAGTTTAGAATGTTAAATATTTGACTCTGAAATCAAGTTTTAGAGAAGTAATTTACTTTTCAAAATGAAAGCTTTGGGAATTTACCATATATAGAAACAGTGCTTACTAAGTAATAGTTATATCTAGAGTAAAGATTTTAAAATTTTTTTCCTAGAAAATATTCTTCTTTGATGTTTCTATTGGATGATTATGTATTTTTTTTTTTGTACCAGGGATCAAACTCATGACCTCGTGCTTGCCAGGCAGGCGCTTAAGCCACTGAGCTAAATCCCCAGCCTGATGATTATGTATTTATTAAGTGAATAATAATATCAATGTTGATATAACACATCTACATTATTGATTGTCTTAGTCACTTTATATCACTGAGACATGATACTCGATTATCTACAGCTTAAAAGAGGAAAAGTTTGACTCAGTTTGTAGAGGTTTCCGTCTGTAGTTGGATCCAAGGCAGAATGGCGTGGCAAAGGGGTTCAGCAAAGGAAAATATACTCATGGCCTAACATCTAGAAAGCAAAGAATGATGAAGGGAGGAGCCCAAGAAGAAGATCAGCTCTCCAGGCCTTGCCCTGTGTGTGACCCAGCTAGTCAGACCAGACAGGTCTCCTGGCGATTCAGATATAAGACCTATAATCCAGTCACCTTTCAAAAGTCCCACCAACGAATACACAAGACTCTTGGGGGCCATCTGGACATAAACCATAACACAAACATGGAAAAAATTACTTTTAAAAAGTGTGTTATTGTATGTCCTTTATTCTATTGCTTCAACTACTTTTCATAAATCAAACCATCACACAATCAGGGAGTTTTAATGCCAAGATACATACACATACTTAAAAATCTATGTTGTAAACCACCAGGCTTGATTCTTGCTATTTTCCTTACTGTGTTAACATAGTTTGTTTTCTGTGTTATGAAGTTTTTTAATAGATATAATTTTTAGTGATTTAGGATTTTTAAATATTTTCCAGATACAACATAGCAATCCTTTATTGCCCAGTCATTAATAAAGAAATGAATATTCTGGGGTTTTGTCTCTTAAAAATGTAACATTTAAAAAATATTTTCTTTGTTATTTTGTTTTCTTAAACATAAAAATTTCAGTGATGATCTCCTCAAGGAACATTAAATTAAATGAAAATGAAAGAAACACAATGTGTAAAGTACAGTCTCTTTCAAATAACCACTAATCCACAAGGAGATTAGTTTCTCATGAAACTATTCTTAATAGCTGTGATTTTATCACTTACTATGAATATTTAAATTTCAAAATGATTTACATCTATTAGTTAAATAGGCAACCTACAAAAGTCATTCTTGTATTTCTATTGAGTAACAAAAGTAAAAGTTAGTGTGCATCACAAAATGTGATGCACAAAGTATAATATTCTTAAAATAATTATTTATGCTTTTTGACTACAAAGGATCTCATTTTTATGTTTAGTTATAATATTTTTCTAACATGGCATAATTATCTTTGTATATTTATATGCATTTAAATGTGTAGATATTTATTATTATGTATATTTTCCTCTTAATGCTTAACTTTTTCTTATTGCAGAAGTTTGTACAAAATCATAATGTAATAACAATAAATAGCTAGTAAGTTCACTTATGCATAATGCTCTCTAACGTCACTCTATATATTCTTCATTAACATAGATTTTGTCAAAACCAATGCATTCCTAGATATTCCGACTAAAACGGTTTTAAACGTTAAGTTCTAATATCTTTAAAATGCATTGTTATTCTTTAATTTATTGCTTTTAAAACTTTTTTATTGTTGTTTTTATTATTTTATTGTGACAATCAAAGACATTATTACAGTTTCTTATGTAAAATAGCTTTTATAAAGGTATTATATCTGTCAAAGAAGGAAATCAGTGAATCAGAAACTACAGGAATCATGGAAAAAGAAATTTAAGGACTTATTTTTAAACAGTATTCAAACCAATTCTAATATCTAACAGTAGGTGGAAATCAAATGCTTTGAATGTTTTTTTTAAATTTATAATGTAAACCTAATATCAAATATGCTAACTCATTTATAAACAGAAGTTTATACTCACATCTTCATTTCATTTGAGAATTTTTGTTCTGGTTTCTGATTATTTTTATTATCATAGATATTATTACTTTTTTCTAAGAATGTATTGTTAAAGTTGTTTTTCTGAAAATAATTATTCTGCGTAATTTCTCACAGGCACACTTTCATAGAAAGACTTTTTTCTACAATTGTCATTTTTTAGGTTCTGTCTAGAAAAGATTTCAGGTTTTTTCATACTTCTGCCTTTCAGAAGTATGAAATTTGCCTGATAAAATGCTCACTTAAATTGTTGGAAAACCACTAAACAGTGAGCTATAAAAGTAAGTATTATTACCAAACATTTTTAAAGTTTTCTTTTTCTTTAGAATATTTTATTTAGACGTGTCTATTGCAATGAGACAACTATGTTTACCTAATTATTTTTGCAAAGGGCTAGGATAATTTTATTCAGCACTTGACATAAAATGAATGCAACATACAGATTCTAATTATTCCAAATCATTTTAATTGCCTCTTGGTATGAATATCTAAGGAAAATTTAGTTTTTATTTGAATTTTCTTCAGTAATTTAGGTCAGAATATAAGATCACATATTCACTCAATGTGCTGCAGGGAGCATGCCAGTGTACTGATGTTCAGAATAAGATTTTAAGTAACTGAGGGTAAGAAATATGTTGCATATCAATTTGAATGAAATGGTTGAAAATACTGGTAAATGCTTATTGTATTCACTACATTTACTATGAAAGCTTATTTTTATTTTGGCAAATAGCAATTTAATTTCTTATTATATTTATTTAGATAGTGGTTTTAAGTCTACTAGCAAAGTATACTGTCTGAGTAGAAAATGCAAAGATCAGAACATATGTGTGTTTGTGTGCACATGTGTCTGTGTGTTTGTGTGCATGTGTGTGTATGTGTTTGTGTGTATATGTGTTTCTATAACTGCCGGAATAAGAAGCAGAAAAAATGCTGACATTGTCAGAGGAAGAAAATTAAATAGAAAAATTATTGACATTTGGATGAAAATTACACACATAGTCATTAGGGATAAGTTAGTGATTGTATTTAAATAAAAGGATTAAAAGAGAATTCCAAATGTGAAATCTATTTTTCAAAAGATGACTTTTTTTGCCAAAAAATTATAGACGGTAGAGTTGAATTTCATGGGGCAGCCATTTGACAGATGGTTGAAAGAAAACACATGCATCTGTCTGTCATTTTTATCAACTCTAACACTTTATTAAAAATTCAAAGATATGTTTTATCAAGTCAAAATGAAAAATTCACAGTTATGCATACTCCAATAGCTTTTGGACCTGACTGAAATTCTTCTTCAAAGCGCCATAAATTAAGTAGCTTTTTGGTATAAAAGTAACTGCTATTGCCTGCAAAAGTACATGGGATTGACACCGTCTCAAGAAGTGGTCTTAAATATTTTTTAGAGTCTTCTTGTTGTAGATGTGTGAAAGTATCAGGCAGAGATTCGTCCAGTTACTTCCACGAGTTTAAAGGAAAGAACCCCCGTGACAGAAACCTCTGCTGAGTACTGTGAGTAAATTAGGGCTGCAGAAAGCAGTAAAGGCAATGAAATCATGCTTTTGCTCTGAGTTCTAATGTTCCTAAATGTACGGTCAACTAACACATTTCGCAGTCTCTTAAGTATAACGCAGTACTACAGCCCATAAGAAAATAAGTAAAATAACCCCAAAATATGTGGTCTTATATTAAAGTTGAGATGTTCTGCATAAACTCCAAATTCCTATGTGGTACCCACCTTTGTCCCACTACTTCTGACCTCTGTGCCTTAGACTATGAAATGTTCTTGGCCCCCATTGATTTTACACTGTCCCCTGTCTGGATAAATCCCTTTATGTCTGTAACTCAGCTTATCTAGCTCCTGAAGGATTCCTTCTTATGCCGCTTTCTGAGTCAGGCTGGGACCTCGCTATCTTTGTCTACTCCTTTGGTTGTGTGCCCTGTGCTGTACCTGCTGTAAATGGAGAGATCATGCCTATCTGCCTTTTCTCGGTGTCTAGCCCGGGCCAGGCACAGAGAGGTGTCCACAGAAGACAGAAACACTGAATTTGTGGTGAGTAGTTTCTGGCCTGCATCTTATTCCTGGTCAGAGGAGATTTCCAAGTCTGAAACAAAACTCAGTGTCCTGTCATGCTTCTTTGCAATGTCCGAGTCCGTCTATTTCAGATATTTTTGTTTAAATTCACTTCATAGCTTCTAATCTTCATACTTTGCAGGAAAAGAGGAGGGGGTAAATGTGAATTATTTTTAGGAGAAACTAGATAGAATCATTTCTAGAGGCGTGCCAGGCAATGTGGGATAAGCACATTTTTTTCCCCTTTTAAAAATGTATGCTTATGAGTTTTGATCTTTTTGTGTTAGAAGCTTCAGAAGGGCAGGCCCATTTTCCCTTGTAGTAGTTAGGGTCAAGGTTAAGGAAATTCAAAACCAGTCAATGGTAGCATATAAGCATAAGTATGTTGGAGAAGCTCTCGTTTTCTATTTCCTTAATTTATGACTTTGGGCACAGTTAGACATTCAGTATATCGTATTGATAGTCTTTCTGGATAGAAGTGAATTAATTTGAATGATATGCACTCCCTGCTATGTTTTTCAAATCACAACATAAATATATTTATAATGCATGTGTACATTTATGTAGAAAAATATGTGTAATAGAGTGAGAGAAGAGTGAAAAGAGTGACTTTCTTTTTTCTTTTTTACTCTTTCTAATAGGCAAATATGGTTACCAAAAGCAGTTATGAATTATATGGTCAAGTAGCTATTAATTATACATATTTCTCCTCCACCAAACCAAATGTTATGTCTATAGGTATAAATGGTAACCACATAACAAATAGAAATATTTTTTTCCCATTCACAATTATCTGTAATCTATAAAGGCCTAGTTTCTTTTGAAAGTCCACACAGTGGCACCTGCCTTTCTAGATATAAATCAGAAATGGATTTGTTTTCCTTTGAAACAACTGGTAGACTACGAATCATCTAGTTATAAAATAATACACTTCAATTGTCCGTTCTCACAGCCTCCCCATTTAAACTAGGGAAAGGAATGGAAATACCATGAAAACATATGGGTGATGTAGGAGAAAGGTAAGGTACATACCTTGTAGGCGTTGTGAGTGTTACTGCTGCCTCAATCTTTTGCATTTCTCCAACTAAAGTCACAGTCTTTGCAGTAGATATTAGACTTTGTAAGAGGAAAAAAGACCATTCAAAGGGAAAGCCATTTTAAATGGAGCAAAGTAATCTTGAGTGCGCTAGTGGATATGACAGGGACAGTTAATTTAACTGAACTCAACTCATGGCCATACAGTCTAATGGATTTAGCAGCAAAATTCAAAAGAACAAGCCATTTAATTAATTGTTAAGAAGAAGTTAAACAAAAATCTCCATGAGTATTTATATTCTCTTTGTTAAACTACTGAGACATAAAGTGTACTCTATTGAAATATTGTGATACTTTTAATGGAAGGAACAGTTTCTTAATTATCCAAAAATAGCACACATTGGGGGTTTTTTTGTGCCATAGCTGAAAGTTAATTTAAAAATACTGTTTTATCAAGAGTGAAAAATAGGGGTTGGGGATTTAGCTCAGTGGCATAAGCGCCTGCCTTGCTAGTGCGAGTCGTGAGTTCAATCCCCGGTACCAAAAAAAAAAAAAAGTGAAAAATAAAAAATAATACTATTACATGCATCCATAATCATTAGGTTTTGGAAAATGTGTTTTCCTGCACTGACTTCCATCTGTTGATAATACTGAATAAAAATTTTTTAAAAAGCTCAGTGGAAAAAGACATACATATGGGGTTAATAAGAAGAGTTACTTAGGGGCTGGGGATTTAGCTCAGCGGCATAAATGCCTGCCTTGCAAGAGCGGGTCAAGAGTTACTTATAAGAAATACATCTACAAGGTCAGTCTTTAAAGAAAGGATAAAATAGTTAGACTCCATTATTACCGCAGCAATAATCCTCATGAGATTTATCATGTCAGGGGACAATTCCCAATGCAAAGTACAAAGTTACATGTAAAATCATTGCAAAGGCTAAGCTTAATCATCAACTGTGCTGCTGAACGGACCGCTAGTGGCACATTCTGGGTGTGTCCAGCTGACTTGTGGGTTGTGACTTTGGCCACTGCCTCTGTGGTGCTGTCTCTCTCCTGTTTCCACTGGTTTTGAACTGAACCGCTATGCTTTGTCTTGCCCTCCTGCCTCCATGTTCCCGCCTTAGAGCCAGCTGGTCACCAAATAATTGGCTGAAACAGTTTTAAGTTGCAGGCATCAAGTATATTGACTGGAAATGGGAACATTGACCAATACATTCAGGCTTTTAATCATTTGGTTTGTTTTGCTTTGTTTTGTTTTTATTTTCTGAGTCAAGGTCAAGGCAAGTTCAGAGTGGTCTTGAACTCACTATGTAGCCCAGGCTGGTCTGGAACTGGAGATCTTCCTGTCTCATTCTCCTCTTACAGGTATGCTCCACATGTTCCGAAACTACAAACTTACTTGTACCTCAATGTTTCTTAGGGTTATTGTTTTTATTATCTATTTTTTATTTCTTTGAAATTCTGTATGATTTTTACCCTTTCTTCTGTTTTGCTTTTTTTTCTCTAAATAAAGACTAAAATACTCTCAACAATATTTATTTCTCTATTACGTAGTTTTATTGATTGCTCTGAAACTTGTGTCATGATTCAAAAACTTTTCAGGTTTTAAATGTTGCAAAGTTTGAAAAAGGAATTTAAAAATAGAATGAAATACACATCTTCTGCATGATCTTTTTGAAGAAAACAGGATTGGTTGACAAATCTTTTAAATATATTTTAAACTTGAATTTGGGTTTCAACAAACTTTAGTTAACTAAGAATCCATCAGACCCACTGCCACAAAATCATGCTTTCTTGGAATTTTGTTTATTTTACATTTCCTTTAGATTTCCATTCTCTTTCTGTTGACATGGTTGAAGTTACACGAGAGATGTATTTCACGTTCTATGTGGTTGACTATATTTTGTAGTATAATTTCAAAGTCTACATTATTTGTTGTGTATTAAAATATGGCCTAATTTTTTTTTTAATTTTCAATCTACCCTTTATTAACAAAAGAACTTACATATCAAATCAAAGAAAACCCTAGATCCCAGCTAGCAGCATGATGACATTGTCAGCATGACGGGTATTATAAATCTCTTGCTGCTCCCCTGAGATTGCTTTTGAAAGCTGTCAGGCTAAATGCAAGAAACCATTTTGTTTGCCGCACGGAATTCCTGCAATTGCTGACGGTGCGCTGGCAGCTGGTGTGCTCTAGCATTGGCTTTTTCTCCTGGGTACAATGTTTTGAGCAATGCTGCCATTTAAATTCTTGAAATAGAATGGATCAGTTCCAGGTGGCATGATTGGGACAGGCAGTACAAGTTTATTAGAGAGACCGGGATTTGCCCCAGTCCTGAAAGAACTATTACTTAAGTCTTAAACAATCTTTACTGTTGTGTGATAGCATGAGGTCTATCACATCCATTTTATGCTGAAAGCACTGTAAGAATAAGGCACAAAATGCAGCAGTATGCATGCAGAATCATGATTCTGACTGCTCAGGTGGAGCTTGCTACCAAAATAAAACAAAGCCAACCACAGATGTTATTATTATTATGTTCCTATTTAAGCAATTTTATTTTGTTTCATAGGTATTTGATATATTTCTATTACATGGAAACAAACATCCTGTTAATATTTAAAATATACAGGTATATACTGAGATGCTTTCTTATGGCACAAGATGGCACTTTAACTACAGAGATCCAGTGTAATCTCAGTGAAGTTTCTCATTGCTAATGATAACACGGAGCTGCAGCTCATGCTCTGAAAGCAGAAACTAGATCTAGAGACAGGCAAAGAAAGCAGAGAATAGCTTTACAACGGAGAGGGTGTTTCTGTCAGAAAGTGCATGAGGATGTGTGTGTGGGAGTGAGAGTCACTTCCTATAATAACCTTTTGTTTAACGCGTTCAGAAATTAAAGGCAAATTAATCTATTTTACATGTGAAAAAAGAACATCTCTAGAAACATGTTTGTTTTATTTTAAAATGCATGTAGTTCTTCATCAGTGTTATTCTCATGAATTATATGTAAGATACTCTCTTTTGAGCAAAAATCTATTATTATATTGTTTCAAATTTACTGATAACTTACTATAGTCCCACCGTTTCTAGCACTGTGTCTGTGGTTCCTGTTGTGTGCGTTTAGTCCTCCTTAACAAAGAGTGGAGGTTTTTCTGTGTAGTGGATTCCTCTGGATTGACCGTTCTCATTTGGATGCGGTGTAATGTCTCTGCATCAGCCTACAACCTCATTTGGGTGTCTCCACTGTCTAATGTCGCTCCGACAGCCTTTCAAGCAAGAGTACTGAGCAGCGCTGAGTCTCAGATGCCTGTGCTTGTTAGAGCCCTTCTTGCCCTTCACCATTTCACACTTAGCTGACAGCGCTGTGGATGTACACCGTCCCACGAGCCTTTTACTGAATGATTTCAAACATAATATTTAAAATCTTTGGGAAAAGGTTTTTTTTTTTTTTTTCTAAATTCCTATGCCTAGAAATAGTCACTATTACTAAAACATTATAAAAGAAGTGATAGGACAGAAACATGCCATACACTATAGCATATTCATACATTTAAAAATGCATGCATATGTTTTAAAGAGCATATAAAATAGTTACATAATTTCTTTTATAGAGTTTTTTCTTTCTTTTTATAGTTTTTTAGAGTTTTTTCATTCTTTTTATAACTCTCTACCTACACTTATCTATCCTTAATTATAAGAATTTAATTTACCCTTGCTAATTTAAACAGAAGAGATTTGTCTGATGAGATCTGACATCTCATGCACTTTGTGATGAGTAGAGAGGGAAGATTTGGATGTGTCCCTCTGACATCCTTAGAGCCACAGCACCTAACGATGTTGCCATGGTGATCATTCAGTGAGGAGCCCACCGAGTTCCCCAGGGGAGGCAGACCCATCCCCACCTGCTTGAATCTGCTCCCTCTAACATCTGTAGTTGAGGGGGTGGCATTTGTAAAACACAAATCCTAGGACTGGATCCCAGCCACGAGTCCACCTAGGAACTGTAACTTATGAAAGTGGAATACATAGAGACGGTCTGAAAGATTTTGAGCAGGTGTGATTTAAGTGTGTCTACAAAATGGTTTTCTTGTTATGTTGCTTCAAAAATAGAACTCGGAAATTGAAACTCAGCAATTTTGAGGTTCAGTTCTCTATTATAACACTGACCAGCACTGGAATTGCTAATATACTCAAAATTATATTTAAAATATCTGCATTACTAAGATCATTTGGGAAATCTCAGCACTAAGCTTATCCATATATGTTATAAATACTAATTTAAAAATTTGAAG
Source organism: Dolichotis patagonum (assembly GCA_004027295.1). Taxonomy (NCBI): domain Eukaryota; kingdom Metazoa; phylum Chordata; class Mammalia; order Rodentia; family Caviidae; genus Dolichotis; species Dolichotis patagonum. Next base: position 26,701 of record PVJX010001498.1, on the reverse strand, counting down.
TATCAGTTTAACTTCAATAGAAATATGTTCATTATGCATCTACAAACCTAGAAGATTTATTAGCAGAAGATAAAATTAGTTGGCTCTAGTACAAGCAAAAGTTAATAATAACAAAGTTATGTGTATGCCAAAATATGAGTCCTGGAAAATCTGAAGGAAGCACTATTTTAAGAAAATAGACATGTAGTCTCCTAATAATAGTATTACTAATAATACTGGATTTTACATACAGAAAACAAGAATATATTGAACCCTACAAATTTCTACTTCACATACTCCTAAGAAATACTTGTCATAGAATATTCTGATTTTAATTACCCTGTATAAAGATAGTCACTAATGTCTTTCCTTCCCTATGGGTTTTGTGAAATACTATGTTTTTATAGTAAAAATTCAGTTCTCTCATCCTAGGTAGAAGTGAATCTTTACTCTCTGCCCCATGGTGGTTTCTATAGATACTGTTAGGAGCAATCTGAGAGTTACTTCTTTGATAATATCAGCCAACATGTTTTCATTAAAATCATAAAATCCTATAGGATGTATATTAATAACTTTTGCAGGCATTTCTACACATGGCTATTTCTTAAACATTGGAATTTTATCAGTAGCAGCAAGTCAATGAAATAAATGCATGCAAAAAGTTATACATTCTAATTCATGAATTTAAAGGATGTGAAGCAACCAAATAGATACAAGAGACTTGTAGGTCAGAACCAGGGACTCAGTGCTATCAGAAACCTTTCATAATGTCTTCATATACATTAATTTTTTATACAGATTGAATCTGCATAGCAGCAAAAATGATAACTAGGAGATCCAACTTCTTATGTCAGCAGAGAATGGAAAATATGTCTTATTCTGTAAAAATATTAACAATGCCAGAAAACAATATGATCTGGCATGTTTGGGTTACCTACCAGTAGCCTAATAAAAACACAGTATCAGTCCAGGCAGTGTCATTCTGGACCAGTGTCAATGACTATTTCTATAGTCAGAGAAAGGTATTATTATGGCTGTGTGACATTAGGTCCACAAAAATGGCAAAAATCTAACCAAGTGAAGACATTAGAATGGCAACAGAAGGAGATCATCACGGAATTACCTAAAATTCTGCACTAAAATTTATTGCTACTGTATTTATTTGCCACTTACAACACTCTGATACATTTTTTTCTTACATGCAAAGACTCAATGTCTCCAGCGAATCCCAAGCTTTACCATCTGGAGACTATCATATAATAGTGACCATGAATATTCCAATGGGTCCAAGTGGCTTAATTTATTTTAGTTAATTTTTAGGGAAGAGTTTATAAAGCACAGAGAAGTCATGCGGTTGATAATGATATAATACCCAGTTTATGAAAAACTGTCTGAAGTGAGGAAAGTTACTTGTACTACTTCAATTTTTATGCCAAAGTATTCATAAATCTAAGATGAACTTGTGAATATCAATTCCTTTTCCTACAAACAAGCAAAATATTATATCGTGTCCTTCCTTATGCTCAAGAGCACAATTTCATGGATCATTTCCAAAGGAAATGTAGAAAATTTGAGATTTTAGTACTTATTCTGATATGAAGATCCGCCTTCTTCCTAACCTATGTGAGACTGCGTCAATGAGCCAATGCATAATATTAAGATCTGAAAGGAAATTTTAAAATAAAACATTCAAAAATAAAGATAAAGCATTGTGTCTTACTTCCTAACCTGTAAGAGCCTTAGTGAATTCTCATGAATGTGTTTTATTCGTCTTAGTGTCCTGTCACTGTGGTAGGGTGGTTTTAAAATTTCTTTTTAAAAAAGTATTACAAGTGGTCATTTGATTAGTAATTATTTTCATATTTTAGCCCCCTTTGCTTCAGAAAGCAAACATTTAAATTTAGACCAGGATACCGAGCACTCTTATACTGAGGACCCTTCTCCCCTGCATGTGGTAGTGATTGTTTTGCATACCGCACACACAGCCCGCTGGCTGGGGACTGAGGAATCACTTGTGTGTGTACTCACTAGCTCACTTCTTTCTATTTGAGATTCTGAATTTTCAGAAAAAAGGTATTTTTAGATGGATTTAAACATATTTATTTAATTCAACCATGTGAACATGCTATTATTTACACATGTGGCTCAAATTTATGTTTTTAAAAATATTTTGGACACACAACATGTGTACATATATGTGAAGTACAGCATGATAGTCTGACCCATGTATATAGTGGGTGATTTAGTGGCTTTCATGATGCAAGTTGCCATCTATTACTTGATAATGAAATCATTTTAATAGACTGCAATTACACTTCAAAATAGAATAGAAAATATTAGAGAGCTTTTCATTTTGTCAAAATAGATACTGTTTTGTGAAATTGCTCTCACTAACATTTGCAAGCATATCAATTAAGATACTGATTTGGATGCTTTAACAGAGATCAAATAGTAGAGCCCTGGTCAAAATAAATTCCCTTTTTTTGTGTGTATCTGAGCTCGTAGACTGTCTGGAGCTGAAGGCTGATATGTTCCACGCATCCATGTATGTACTTAAATCCCTTGTATGTGATTGCTTTCCATTTCCTCAGTATCATCCTCATCTAATTAGCTGGAATTGCCTCATGATCACCACATCTTTATTATACTACAGCACACAATCTATAATCAAGTGGATGCATTGCTTTTAGACCTCTAGAATAGTTATAAGTAAAAGTCCATGGGGTCTGTAGTGAGCAAATCTGCTCAACTCATGACCAGAGAGCAAAAGCCAAGGAAACTTTCTTCACCTGATCTTAAACGCTAAGAGATTATACAGTGATCATCAAACTTCATTTGGGACCCGTCCAGAGGCAGCATAATTTATAATGAAAAGTCATACCCTTCTTTCAGGAAGTTAAGAATGAGCTACTGTGTTTGGTTCATCAGTGAATTCATGTCACTTGTTCTAAACCATCGGCATTTTTCAGTATGTATTTTATTGATAAGTTTGCATATTTTAAAATTACAAAATCATGGGCATAGTCAGAGTCAAACATAGTGAATATTTTCTATCTCTTTGTATTTTTGTGAAGCACATCAAGATGAACTCAAGGATTTTAATTAAAGTCGAACATACAGATAATTTGGCTATCATGCCAAAATTCCAGGCTTCCAGAAGCAAACTAGTGTCAATATGTCACATTCTTTATCACACACCATGATACATTGCTGCTCTTATTGATTAGAGAGCCCTTTCCTGCCTTGTCTTCCTTTTCTTTTCCTGACCTCTCCTGTCCTGTCCTCTTCTTCTCTCCCTTCTCCTCTTTTCTCTTCCCCTCCTCTCTTGTTTGTTTGGTTTTTTTTTTTAGGTTTTTTTTCTTTTCTTTTTTTTTCTCTTTTGGGGATTGAAATCAGGGTCTTTACATTAAGATAGCCTTTCCATGTTATTTTGAGACAAAATCTCAGCAAGTGGTTAAGTTGCTCAAGTGTACCTTGAACTTGAAATCATCCTGCTTCAGCCTTGCGAAGTGCTAAGATTATAGACATCTGCCACCATGCTTGACATTACTGATATACTTTACCTGAGTAAACTAAGATGCGTGAAATATATTTTTTATAAAATTGACTTATTTTCCTTTAGATATATTCGAAAGCTTTCTTATTTGTTGTGATAAGCATTTGTTTTAAAGGTAATAGTCCCAACAACACTGCATTTTTTGAATTCCTGCTGGATCTAGGCAAAATGAAATTTTTCATTCTAGAGTATTTAGTGGCAGGGAGTGCTCATGAGAGCATCACAGTAGTAATAGTTCATTTTTGGTTGTATTTTATACTTTATAGAAGAGATCTCTGCACACTGTTTAACTTCATCCCCCACAGTAACTCTCTGTTTGTTAGACAATTAGAGCAAACAATTATTAATAGTGTTATTTACTAACATTGAAGTCTGTTCAAGGACACGCCTCAAAGCTTGTCATTTGAAGGAGGTCCTTGAAGTCTGCTGTAAGAACAGGTTTCAAGCTCTGAACAAAATTTGTGTGAATTGCTTTGAAAAAGATAAGCGTTCTTTCAGGAAGGCACAAAAACAGGGTTATTCAGCTTACTAAAAATGGTACAGTGTGCTATGCCATTGATTATAAGCTGCTGCCTTAAAAATATCTCATAGTGTCTCAAAATAATGATCACGTTGAATTATCTTGTGCGCTCTGTGGGCTGGAATTTGGGAAGGTCTGACTGGGGCACACTTCATGAGGGTGGTAACTTGGTACTGTTAGGTTGAAAGGCGCAGGCCAGTTTCCCTCCGATGCCTGGAACCCTAATGGGGACAGAAGAAAGATGGCACTGAAGAGTTTCCTCAAGGCACTCCAACACTTTTTATGATAGCTCAAAGCTCCAAATAACCCATTCCACAGCTACCGGTCTTCGTAAAGTCTGAGCCGATAGCTTCCAGTTATTATTTTGACTGCACACTTGTAGTGGTCATGTTAAACCCACCACCTTTACACGCAGATGGTTATATGACGTAATTTCAGCTTGAGGAGGGGCAGCCTGGATGACTTGTACTAGCTCTTCAGCCATTTAACAGCGTTGGGAAACTTAACAATATTGGATTTTTCTGGCATATTCTGGTAAAGAGCTGTGTAGAGTAACATGAACTGACTAGGACTATCCCTTGGGCAATTGTTAAACAAATCTTGTAGATAGCCTGCTGCTGCTCTTCATCTACCATGCAATTGTTATTCGGTATTCCATGCCAAATCGCCTGTGAAAGTTCAGTCTGAACAGTTCTTCTTTTTGTTTTTCATGGGTTAAGAATGGAAGATTTATCAAAGATCAGATAAAATGTGGCTCTCACATTAGGAGGTTCTCTCCCTGGGAAATGAGGAATTAATTTAACAAACGACCTCTTTGGAGCCCCAAACAAATGATATAGAAGATAAGCATAACTGAAATGTGTAAAGAAAGTGATGTTCAGGGATTTAGAAGCCATAAAAATGAAAATTACGGTAAAAAATAATGAGACTTAAATTCTGGGTGTCTGAAGCAGGCTTTGTACGAAATTGTTTTGAAATAATGGTTTTAGAAAAGAAGACAATTTTCATGTATTTTATGCTTTTCATTTTGACATTCTATGTCTTTATTTTGAGACAAAATACTATGATTTCATTTAAACATTTAAATGCTCCAAATTTCATCTTGCTAAATGAAGGTATAACTTTCATTTCTGCTTTACTTTAGGATTCCCAAAAATTCAGTACCTCTGAATGTTATTTAAGTATTAAATTTACTGGTCTTTCCCTATAAAATATCATATACATCATTAAACTATTTCTCAGTATAGATTTTCTGTATAATTTATATAATATCTGTGGAACTCTTACTATACACAAGAGTTTGTAAAATTAGGTTGAAATTAGAAATTTAGAATGATTGTAAAGTCACATAAATCATCATTTTTCCTTTTTTAATTTCTCCCTTTGCATTTTTGAAACAGATTTAGAATTTTGGACAAACCCTTTGCCCTTCCTCGGGAAGTCTCCTGTTCATTAGGAAAATCGAGACATCACAGCCAATGCCTTAGACTGTGCAATGCTCACTTGCCTAAGGTGCCCAAAATGCTCTCCTGTAATGTCTGCTGACTTTAAAAATAAACACTGTCATGTCCGAACAATTGGAAAAAATACTCACCCCTGCTGTACTTCCAGCTCCTTTCCCTGTTTGCTGTCTAGAAGCTCTGCCTGAGGTTGCAACGCTGAATGGTTCTCAGATACGTATAAATGCATTCCTTGCTGTGAAACAGGATGGAAACTAGATGCTTCTCGTGGTCTGAATTTCCTTGCAACATTATTAACTTTTGCAACTTTTTCCCCCAAAGGCAATGACAGAAAGTAAGCAAAGAAAGCACATCTCTTGACATAAAGTATAGTTTAGACTTTAGTTTCTGCCTCTTTCACTGTGACTTAAAGAATCTAGGGCAATGAAGTTTTTTTTCCAAAAGTTTTCCTTGATGTTGCACCTGAGTTTTATTCTCTCACGTTGGGTTGCAGTATTCTGCTTTGCGCTTCGTGTACCACTCTTAACAATACTTTTATTTCCTCTGTGTTTTAATTTCTTGGGGGCCACTGGGCTATTATTTTACATCATTTTTTGGTAGTTGGTTATCTGGAAAGCAGAGATATAAAATGACATTTTTCAGAGACCCTTACTCTGGCTTTAAAATGAATGATTTCAGAGATAAAACTGTGAATAGCTAAACTAATTAAAACTATATCAATACACATCATGTATGTATTATGAGTAATATATACAACAGTGGTTTAAGCATTAAAACTGTTCACATTTCTAAATATTTGCAAAATCTAACATCAATGTAATATAATGCTGAATATTTGATGCTTCAAAAGATATGGACATTAGGTATTTGAACACTATAGAATATCATCTCTTGTTTTTATGACTCCTAGTATGAAAAAAGAAGGCAAATACTTGGAATTGTAACCCTAGAGAATATAAATATCACTTGATAGATGGCCATATGCTACTATATAGACAAAATGTTGGAGGTAGGAGAGATGAGGAAATGGGGAGAAAGCCAAGTTTTAGTAGATAAAATACTTCAGGATAGAAGCAACTCTGCCTTTCCCTAAACTCCTTCTGTCTGTTCTGAGGTATAGGCACCTACCACAGCCACGTTCCTGGGCATATCACAAACAGTTCAATTTCCAGCATGTTTTAACCTAGCAGAAATGTCTAATTAAGGAAATCAGTCATGAGTGTGCCCTTAAAATTTCTGGAACATAGCTACAAACAAACTTATCTAGATTTCTAAAATAAGGAAAGCCTCTTAAATATGCATTATTACTGTCAAGCCTGAATTATACTTGCTATGGTTGAAATATTTAGTACTAGAGTTTGCATCATAAAAGATGTTGTTCTACTTCTTATCAGGCCAAAATTATTTAACCAGCACGACTGTGTTAATTATTCTATTAAGTTTCTTAGTTCATCTTTTACCCACATGCTCCAAGAATTGTGGCACATGTTTCAGTTTGTGCAGCTTTATTAGTCCAGGCTATGCTTTGCTCACTCCAGCCTCATTACTGGGGTGACTTTAAGCAAATCTGCTAACCTTCCTGGACCTCAATTACTTCGTCAGTGTTTGGAAGGAGTTAGACTAGAAGTCATCTAAATTTGAGTACAATACTGATGCTCTATAATGGATGGCAGCCTTTAAATTAATAGTGAATCTCTCTTAGTATTCTGATCCTACATATTTATTTTACTCAAATTTATTTGAATAAAATGATCACAGCCTGATTGTAAGTTTGCATGTACTATATTATTTAAGCATAGATTGAAAAAATATCTCAATATGCTAAGGAACCTAGTAAATTGCAATAGCTCATTAAATAGGATAATATTTAAAGATTCTGAATATGTAAAATGTATATAATTCCACTCTAAATAACTGCATGCTTATATAAAAATAATTTATTCACATTAGTAATGGGAGTTCTGGAGAGGCCAATTCATTCACTTGTGTTTCATAGATTGAATAATTGAGAATATTAAAGAGCTACATGAAAATTAAAATACCTTGCTCAAATTAAAATACTTCATTGCTTATAAAATTGTGTTTAACAGTTTGGTTGGGCTCTACAGTAGTCCTTTTACTGTGGCTACGACAAAATACCAAACGCACACAATTTAAAGGAGGAGAAGTTTATTTTTGCTCAGTTTCACTTCATAGTTAGCTGGTTCCAAGGCACAAATGCCTGAGAGAGATGCATAGCAGAAGGAAGGCATTCAACTCATGGCATCCGGGAAGCAAAAAGCAAAAGGAGGAGCTAGGGACAAAGCCACACTCCTCTAGTGACATGCCTCCGCTGAGCAGGCTGCACCTCCTCCTAATGACACAAGAACTAATGGACTCACCCATGCTTTCATCCACAGATACGTTCCTAGGTGAGCGCTGCACCCCACGATCCAATCTTATTCCAAACACCGGATACATGTGGAGCACATTTTAGATCGAAACATAACAGGCCCAGTATGAAATTTTGTTCATCTCTCTTACTGAGGGATCCTTAAGACTTTCCAGTAAAGAAATGTTGGAGTCTTGGAATTTAATGAGCTGGACACTTGTTGAATAATGACCTGTACTTACCTGCCCTAAATTGTAGAGAAGAACCTTTCTCAGTGGACGTGTCACACACAAACACTTCAATGCTGAGATGGCGGTGATTTTGCTTATCGTATGAGGCGGCATGGAATGATCCGACTGCGCTGCTCCGGGTGTCCTTCGCTTGCAGTCTGCTGTCTTTGTGTCACTGCGCAACGAGCCTGCCTCACACGCGCCAGAAAACGCGCGGCGATGCCACGTCATCACCACGTCAGGGGCCACGTCAGGCTGCACTTTATAGGGAGACGTTTGCTAACCATTTATGAAGAAAACAAAAGGCTCATTATAAACACGACTGATGGACCAAAGTGTGGCTTAAATCACACTTGAATCTGTGTAACAACAGACATACTAAAATAGTGTTTAACTTCATTGGTGTTGAAGTTTGTATTAAAAAAGTTACTTTATGATACATTTTCATGTTAGATCTGGAAATCAAGACTAACTCAAACTCCAGTCTGTCTTCTGATAAGCATCGCTTGAGCATAGATCAGACATTCTTTCTGAGCACCGGTACACCTCCACCAAAGACAGCTTTGCATGGCTTCAATGTCTACCCCCAACCCCAACAAACAGGTTAGCTGGAAAGTGTAAAACGTCTGAGCAGGGTTGTATGCAGATCAGCATAAAGTAAAAGCAGGCTGACATAGTCTCCATAAATTAGCTACTTTGTTGTTCGATGTGTTGGACAAGCCTAATAAATAAGTCCCATCGGCTTCCTTTTAAAAGAACAATTGCCTCAACTCACAGAGCTAACTAGTAGGGAGGCCAACAGTGTGCTTTGCTGGGTTAATTCTCCCTCCAAACAGTCTAGTCAGATGAATCATCTGTAAAAGCCTTTAAAAGTCAAAGCCAGGCTTTCATAAAATCTCTTTACTGCTCAGAGAGTGACTTTACAGAAGAAGCAATATAAAATTAATTAAACCTGAATTACACATTCTTTACAGAAAAATGTTAGAACGCTCTCATCAGTTGAGTGGTTGTTTACTTAATATTTTCCATGTTTTCTACAGTGTACTACAATATATGTAATCATTTTATATATTTCATTAAATATACATTACATTTATTTATTAAAACTATATTTAATAAAGTATCCTGGAACTCTGATTAAATTAAGCAATACAGAAATCTTTACATTGATTAACCTATGCTACTATGATAATTTGCTACAGTTTAAGAAGAGAATGATTGAGTGGATTAATTACTAAGAACAATAGCAATAATTACAAGGAGAAAAAACAGAGAAATACTTATATTTGTTTTATGCAGAATCTTGCCTTGTTTTATTTCTTAGACTTTGCACCATTCTTGAAAAATCTACTAAGGTGAATCCTCTTAGGAATGCCTGAACTAAATAACTGCAACAGAATGAAGATAATATTTTACATGAATGCTAATGAAGAATTTAAAGTCTATATTTTAAGCAGTATGATTGAATTTTAAGGAAGAGAGGCTCATTTATGTGTAAAAAGGCTGAGGCCTGACTTCAACTGAAATAATCATTAAATTATGTGAAACCAAATTACCTAGACTCATAAAGAAATGATAACAGTATTTTCAATATCTAGAAATTTTTTTGTAGATATTTTCAACATCTAGAAAAAAATCAAAGAAGAAGGAAACAATTAGACAAAAGGAAAGGAATGTTGAGGAATCAAAATGATTTGTGGGGGTGGATGAATCAAACTATGTTATGTTCATATACCAAAATACCACAATCTTCCATATATATATCCCCCAAAAACCCTATGCAAGGCTCACCCGATAAGATTTAAATCTGCTTTGTGAGGGAAATTACTTGTTACCCAAGCTAAGTTGATGACTCCAACATAAAGTCCAGGGTTTAAGGGCACAGATACAACTTGTGTCTCTGCACCTCATACCGACCTCTCAGCTACTGTTTTTGGTAAGTCGTCCTTTCTACTACCTGGAGACTTGTGCAAGTGTCATTTCTCTGCTACAATTGGCACATGTTACAGTACATAATGAGTATAGACACTGTACAGAGCTGATACTTGTCCATAACACATTTCAATTCCCTTTTTCTCCTTTCCTATAACCCCTTTTAGTTTGCCAGCATCAGATTTGTTCATTTTATAGGACCATATACAAGTAATCATCATATAAACAGAATAAAAAACTAGACCAAAAATACATAAAATACATAATTGTAGAACAACATAATCCTTTAAACTTGTATGTGCCAATTGTTTTTTTTCCCCCTTTATTGGAATATGACTTTAAATGTGAAATAACACTACATTTTAAAACTTTTAGTTCTTAATCTTAGTTCTTAATTTCGCCCCCAATGCATAGTAGTGGGTCAGGTTGGTCAGGTTGTGTTTTAACATTTTGAACTTTCAAAAATTTCACCCGTGCGAAAAATAAGATTGAATATTTCTGAACATATTTTTATTTTCACTTTAGAATAGAAACAAAGAAACTCAAATGCATAACTTCATATTTTAGGAAATACTAAATAAAATTTTAGATATAATAACAGTTAAAGAAAACAAAAATAATTGGACTGTAAGGGATATTATCTTTATGATTTTTATTTCAGAGACAAAAATTACATTTTCACAAGAATTATTTTCAAAAATAATATACTGATAATCTACTTTCCACTTATAAGTTAATATATAATATATGTACAAGTAGGTACATCATTTGATATAAATCATAAAATCAAAAAGGAAATGAAATATATGATTTTTCAATAAATTTACTGAAATATCAAGTCAATTCTTAAACATTTCAGGAGTGATGCAACTTTTTGAACTCCATTTTTGAGGGGATTACTTCTAACATTTGCACAAAATATTTATGCTTTGGGTTGTAATAAAGGGAAATTTCTCATATGAAATATTTGGGATATGTTGTGCATGTGAGTTTATACTGCATCTATGAAGTAACAAATAACTCTTTGATGCTTTCTTCAGGCAAACAATTCAGAATTATAAGGGCAGCACGATGGGAGATGAAACAGCATGAGGCTTGCTCTTTAAGACCCTTAGGTAGAAGAGCATAGTACTGTTCACGCTTACCTGTGGGACAATAAAAATGTGATGGCCATGTTTAGGGTAGAACTGGACAGGATTAGTTCAGCTGGACAAAACCACGCCTCCTGTCTCATATTACAATGTAAAATGGAGACTGTGAAAATACTCAGCGCAGTGACATATGTGGTACAGGAAATAGGATTGAAGAGAGCCAGTGGATGGAAACTTGTGTGTTTACAACGGAAGGGCAGAAAGAAGGATTTTGATAATTGTTATATTGATATTGTTTGTAATAAGTTCAGTGTCTGAGCATATATATTTGAATCCTCTGGGTGCACGCTACAAATTTTTCCATAGGGCTAGGAAGAACCCTGGATGAATGAATGACTGGCAGAATATTCATGTTGCTTTGTCTCCTTTACTGGTATATATCAACAAACTTATTGCTTTTACTTATTTATTTGTTTATTTGATGCAAAAAGGCCATGGTCATTTCTACACCTGGGAGTGTGCATTAAATTGCAAGGAATAGTGATTCTAATTGTTTACACACGTAACTGATTCACCTTATTATTCCTTACAGGGAAAGAACACTGCACTCCATAATAGAGGAGTCACAGAGGTTGCAAAACATCCAAGTTAAGTTAATTCTTTCTACTTAAATAGTTTTATTTAATGCGATAAAATCCCTTATAGACAATAACCATAAGCTCCTGCCTTACACTTGACCAGCATCCAGAGTGACAGCAACAAGTGGCCAATTTGGGCTCAGTTCTAATAAGGAAAAGTGTTGCCTCTAAAGCGGAGACGCCATACTTGAGAAACCCTGAGTATTAAGAAGTTCTTCTTTATCAACACAAAAGTTAACAATATTTTCTTGTTGATTTAATCCTTGGTTCTATCTTCAATAAAATAAGCCAAATTCTGCTAAAGACAAAAATTCTATTTCTCTAAATTTATTCATGTGATTTATCATCTCAGGAAGAATATTTTATACGAAAGTGTTTATAACTTTGGTCCTTTCGATCCATACTACCATCCTTTTTCCTAACATTTATCAGTACTGTTTGGTCATCATAAGATATTTTAGAAAGATGATGTCTTTTGTTCATATATAAACAAATATGTATTTATATGACCATGTATATGATATATACACATATATCAAGTTATTAAGATAAATACATAAATAGTATATAAATATATGTGAAATTTTGCATATATTTCTATGAGTTGTTTCCTTTTATGGTTAATTTATTTGTTTAGCAAATTAAATTTTTATAGTTATATTCTATAGTTGATTTATATTCAATGTACTTATGCTTGCTTTTCTTTTCTTATTTTATTTCTCAGTATTACAAAAAGTTGCCAAAAATTTTACTTTATAATTCGACAAATATAATATTTTCACGTGAATTAAATCTACCCTTTTAGACAGAATGCATTAAATTCCTTCTTTATCTGTGTTGTTTGAGACTCAGAAACTTTACCTGTAGTTTTCTGTCAATGTTTTACATCATTAGGAAAACAGTAAATAAGCAGAAACCTGCTACTTGGTTGAAGTTCATAGTGTGTTGATTATGAATGACCAGAAATAAAAGAAATATAATTCATTTTATTTTTTCCTGCTGAGACGCTAAATGTCGTTTCCCAGTCATTCTTTGTCGGACTGAATTATACCTCATTCTATCTGAATTCTTACCTGCTAATAGAATATTTAATGGTAGATAAAGACCAGAAAATATGATGATCAGTGTAGGTAATAGAATGAAAATGTGTACCTCCTTATTTTATTCATACTGTGCAAAATCCAAAACCAAAATAATGTTATATAAGGAAGCTGCCATTTGGAGGTAATTATGCATGGCATGAGGACTCTCATGCCCTTTTTAGTATGCCCTTTTTAGAGACAGCATATAGGTAAGGGTATAAAAGAAGGTGTCCATCTTGAAACTAAGAATAGAATGTTCTCCAAGAACACAATTATGGTTCCCTCATCTTATTTTCAACCTAAAGAAATACAAGAAATGAGTATTTTTTGTTTAAGAATAGTCTATGTTATTGTCATAGCAACCAAGGCAGAATGAAGTTATATACTAATTTCAAACTTAGTTCTTAGTTTTTCTATTTGTCTCATATTTAGACACTAAAGGAACAAATGAGAATTCTGAAGACACACACATTACTTGAGAAGTGATATATATTATAGTACAAATAATGAACATAGCATGGATTATTCTGGAAAATATAAAAGTGAGTTATTATTTCCATTAGTTTTCTTTATTTTTCTTATACTAACCTGTTTTTATTAAATATTACTGAACAGGACATTTATGATCAGAGTCAGAAAAAATTGTGTATGTTTCTGAGAAAAAGTTAGTTTGTGGTGTTATGGAAGAATAAGGACATGGATCAAATCTCTACTGCAAACAATTAAAATTTTGGATGAGAAAGAAACTTAAATGTAAATACGTAGCCAGAGAATTAAGTAGAATTCTGAAGTTGGCTTTCAAAATGAGAGCATAAGCCAAAATGAGCTTAAACTTCACTTGTCAGTCTCATGGGAACTGGACCAGAAAAGAAAAAGCCAGATTTTATGAAAAATCAGAAGTCTTCGAAGACTCTTTCCTCAAAATAAATAAATACATTTTTTAAAATATGAAAGTCTCCGACCTCAGTAATAAGATAAACTTGCATCACTGCAGCCAGTGGACTTTAATGAGCACAAAACTTTGCATTAAGCAGTTGAGAAAAAACAGCCATAGCAAAATCACCATTAATGATTGGATACTAGAGATTGTGCTCTTTGAGTTTATAATCTAAACTCGGATTGCTCCCAAAATTCCTAAAAATTATAATTTAACTTAGAGCTAGACAAGATTGGGTGCGTCATTTCAGGGTCCATAATAATTTTGGGCTCCTCTACAGTGTAATTATACTTAATAGGTTAGGGGAGACCCTGTGGCCACCTTGCCTTTACTTGTATCAAGGTCCTAGTTTCTTCCTACCTGTGTGATTTACAATAAGTTATTTAATTTCTCTTTTCCTTGTTTTCTTTTACTTTTATTTTCTTACTTGTAAAATAAGAACTAAATAAACTGTTATTTGAAAAGTGCTTAGAACATTGCTTTTCACACACTAAACATATTTAAGTGTTATTTTTGGTTCAGGTACATTCTATTTTTCTTAATTGATCATAAAATTTCATAGAACTAACCAATTATGTTGTTAAATCAAATATTTGAAATGTCTGATACTACTTCAAAATCTTAGACTATTATTAAATAAAAGTATCTTTTACTTTTCTTTATATCTTTTCTTTATTAAGCTACTGGATCTCAGATTACATCTTCTTATTAGAAAAATTGTCAGAAACGATCAGTTTAGTTATATGAAAAATAAATTCTTTGAAACCTCAGAGAAAAAAATTTTAAAAAGCAAACAGAATTTTATACCAATGGAAAACAAATTAAATGCTTGTTCTAACACATTTTTATTGAATTAATTGAGCAAAAAACATATATATGCATAATAAAGATGGTACAAATAACAATATAAATATTGAATTTACTTCCACCAGGGAGTAATTAATGAGCTTAGCCCAGAAGCAATAACAGAAGACTTTGCAAAGTTGTGGAAGTGAATAAAGTCAAACAATTTACATTCCTTTAAATTTACCTATTTAAAGGAGTTTATTTATTAATTTATTTATTTACTTATTTCCCTTTTGGAGACAGGATCTTGCTACGTACTTCAGGCTGGTCTTGCACTATGTAGACGAGACTATTGAGAGACCATATATTTATGTATTAATGCCCCTTAAAGGTTATAATGCACTGATTGTTCCATCTATACGCTAGAAATGAAAATGCAAATAATATTGTGAAGTAATAATAATGTATTGTGTAAATCCAAGTAGTATTTAAAAGTCAACGTTAATTAAAATTTCCTTCCCAAGGGTTTGTTTATTATAATTGGCAATTAAAAATTGTTTAGGGTGGACAGAAAGATTTTCAATATACACATAGACACATTAGGAAAGTATCTCCACCATCATCCACTGTGAGAGCTCTTGGCTGAGAAGGGACAGAAACAAGCCCCAGGCGTCAACACAGGCATAACCTCTACCACGTGCATCTTTAGGTCCAGTCAGTTCAGAGAGAACAGTTAGAAATCAGGCAAGTCAACTTCATCACTCAGAGACAGGCACCAGTATCTGGCGGAATCCTGGGAGCCTGGGCGGGCCAGTTCTCCAGGGCACCGGAAGGCTGCGCGTGGGTGGGTTTCCTCTCGCACCTTGTGCAGCTGAGAGGACTGTGCTCTGGACTTCACCTCGGGCTACCTTGGGTCAGTGAGCCAAAGACTGAGGGCGCAGTTGTAGGAGGATGAGGACAGAGGCCAGGCTCTCTGAGCTTCTTCTCTGCTGAGAATTGTGCATTCTTAGCATATTTCACAGCGAACTCCATCAGCTGTGAAAACGAAACATCAGAGAGAGGAGCCTGGCTTAGCCAAGGCCACTTGGGAGCCTGTGATCCTGCAGTCTGTCTATCCACACATACCCTGCTTAGTGAGGCGAGCGCACTGCACATGGTTTCTGATCAACTTGGATCCGGAGGCGGAAGTGTGTCTTGTCATATTGATGTAACACCTTGACTGAGACAAACTCAGTACGACATTACTGCAA
The DNA here is from genome assembly GCA_004027295.1 of Dolichotis patagonum. Lineage (NCBI taxonomy): Eukaryota > Metazoa > Chordata > Mammalia > Rodentia > Caviidae > Dolichotis > Dolichotis patagonum. The sequence continues at coordinate 10,869 of PVJX010001498.1, read as the reverse complement.
AATACCTTTTACCAGGCCCAGGAAGAGCACTGCCATAGGAGCAAATTGACTGATCCTACTTCCTACCCCCCCCCAAATCTCGGGGGTTCACTGACTTCTGGGGTCACTTTTACTTGGTAAAGCAATACACTCTATCTTCCACAGTGCGGGAGTACTGCTTCTGAGGGTGTGGCCCCTGTTGCTTGACCCAACTCTTTTAGCCTTAGTCATTCCATACCAGAAAAGAGCTCACAAATCAAAGAAGTTTGATAAATTCCATAGTGTCCACTTCTTACTAGAAGGCCCAGCGAGCTCTGCTCCTTTACAGTCCTACCCTCTACTCACCTGTAGATGGAGACACCCAGAGAAGCTTCATGTCCAGGGCACTGTTAGGTGACAATTTCTGCGGCATTGTGACAACCTAAAAAACAGTAATCCCAAGGACAGTCCACTGTCATCACTTCTAGTCAACATAGATCTTAAAATATTATCTAGAGAAATTAGATAAGATCAAGAAATTAAAAAAAGGATACGGATAGGAAAGGAAGAAGTTACATTTTCATTATTTGCTGATGGCATGTGTCTCTGCATAGAAGAACTTAAAAATACTCCACCAAAAGACTTCTAGACGTGTTAACCAAATTCATAAACAAAGTCAAGTCAACATGGAAAAAGCAGGAGCATTTCTGTACACCAAGAACAAACTCACTGAGAGTGCCCTTACTATAGAGTACACCCTTCATAATAGCATCAAGAAAATGAAACACTGGAATTAACCATGGAAGTGAAAGACCTCTAAAACAAAATCTATGGTACTCTTAAGAAGGAGATGTAAGAAGATATAAGATAATGAAAAGATATCCACTGGTCCTTGTTAGGCAGAACCAACATAGTCAAACTGGACATACCTCCAAAATCACATATTTTTAAATTCATGTAGATATCTTTGTTCTCTCCCATCACACTGAACTTCTTTAATATATGATTTTCAAATCTTTGTTGGCAGTTCACAGAGCTTCACTTCTTTAGTGTTGATTACTTGTATTTTATTTTGTTCTGTTCACGTTATCATGATGCTCTAGCCTTGAAACAATGGCTGAGGTTTGGGGAGATATGCATGTCTTCCAGTCTTCACAGACTGACTTCACCAGCGAGACGTCATTGGAAGTCCAGCAATTGGAAACTCAGCAATTCTGGACAGGTCAGTCAGAGGAGCCCTGGGCAGAATTTTCACTTAGTTCTGAGGTGGACCATCCTGATCGGTGCCTTGAACTACACAAGCAGCCTTGGAATCTAAGATATGAAGAGGGTTCTTGAATAATTTGAAACTCTTCTTCTTTCCTTGTTTAAGTATCTGTTATTTCTGCACTTTACCCACATGCTTCAACCTCTCATCTGAATTCCTTAACACAGAGATATTGTTGGAATAGCTGATTTTTCTGTGAGGGAACAAGAAAAGGAAGTGATATTCCATCACCTTACTGATATCACTAATTCCAACTGATTAGAAACACTCGAATGTTTCTAATAAGTTACATTATAAATATTTCACTATGATCATCAGCTAAAAAGTAATTAATAGGTAGTATTTCATGGAAAAGTCTTTCAATGTAAACAGAGAGACTCTTAAGAGTGTTTCCTTTTATAATTCTACCATTCAAGTCACTGTTTACAAATTAGATGTGGCAATACGTGAGAAGCTAGTCCTAATTATAACACATTAAGTAGACAAGCCTCTCAATCAGGTCAAAAAATATCTCAGTTAATAGAGTTTGGGGTGGGGCACAGAGAGGTTCAGGGTGATAAACTAAGAGTTTAACTGAGGATACAGATAGAAAATTCAAAAGTTTTACACAACAGCAAAGCAAACATAACAATGAGAAATTCATTTTTCTTGCTCTCCATCTCTCTCTCCCTTTTTCTCTCCTTCCTTCTTTCCCTCCCCATCTCATTGCCTCTCTCACTTTCTCTTTCTCACATACACATTTTAAAAATATATTCAAAAATGTGAAAGGTAAAAATTAGTTTTAAGTGCCATCTGAAATACTTCCTTGTTTAGTTTTCTTTATGTTGCTTATGTTTGCTGTCCCTGTGTTTACATTTGTCTTTGGATCAAGGTCACATGCTGGACATATCTTGATTTCTCTTATTCTCTTTCACCTCTTCATTTTCCTTCCCTTCCTCTCTCTCTGGAGCCCTTTCTCTCATTTTCATAATTATTGTTGTTGTTGTTTTTAGTTTGTGTTTACAGCATATACTGATTACATTCATTATGGGTAGTCTGGACAAGTACATGACACATCTTAAATTTTTAAGTCCCCTTCCGCTCTCCTCATCCCCCACTCTGGGTATCTTGGTCCTTCCCTATTTGCATTAGTGCTATGTCCCTGTTTTCTGTTATCAATCTTTTATTTTACTATTTATTCAATGTGTATTTTGATTAATCAAATGAGAGAAACCATATGATATAAGCTTGTTTATCTGATTAGTTACATTAACATGTTTCAAAGTGCATCCATTTTCCTTCAAATGTTTTGAATTTATCCTTATTTATAGATGACTAGTACTCCATTTTGTATAGATACCACAAAGTCTTTACCCACTTATTTGTTGATGGGTATACACGATGCTCCAAGATGTAGCTATTATGAATTGTGCTGCTAGAAACAGTGGTATGCATGTGTCACGATGTCTTTAACTTCGTTGAAGACACCTAGAAAGGAAAAAGCATAGTGACTTCATAGTGGTTGTAATACTTTAACGCCTATGAACAATGTAGGAAGGGTTCATTTTTCACTGCAACCGCAATAGCATTTGTTATTGTCTGATTTTTCAATGAGGGGAATTCTTTCTGGAGTCTGGTGGATTCTGAGTGTTGTTTTAATTTGCATTTCTCTAGTAACCAGTGATGTTGAACATTATTTCATGTATATATTGAACACTTGTATTTCTTCTTCTGAGAAATGTTTATGAATTTTCAGATGCTTACTTTTGATTCTTTCTTTTAATTTGGGGCTAATTTTTGAGCTCTTTATTTATTCTAGGTATTAGTCCTCTGTGTGAGGTGTGAGTGATAGCTTAGCTCAGTATAGTACATGGCAAAAGATGTGAGTCTATCTTCAGTCTTCTGCATGTGGATGGCCAGTTTTCCTAGAATCATTCACCATCTTTTCTTCAACACATTTTGACCTTTTAATCAAAGATAAAATAGGTGAATGTGTGTTGGGTTGTTTCTGCATCCTCTTTTCTATTCTTTTATTTATATATCTCGTTTCATGCTAATACCATGCTGTTTTAATCACTATGACATTGTAGTATACTTTGAAATCTGATATTGAGATGCCTTCAACCTTGCTTCTGTTTCCTAGGATTGCTTTTACTGTGACAGATCTTTTCTGTTTCATTGTGAATTTTAGTATTGTTTTCCATATTTTTGTGAATAGGTGTTTTTATTAGGATTGCATTAAATCTATATTTCACTTTTGGTTATTGATCATTTTGTTTCCTATACAACAAGGCGTGTTTCCATTTTCTCATGTCCTTTCCACTCTCTTGTATGTGAGTACTGCAGTTTTAATTATAGAGATTTTTCACTTCCTTGATGAGGTAAAATCTTGAATATTTAATATTCCTTCATGTTATTGTAAACAATTTTATTTTCCTGTTTATTTTTCAGTGACTTCATTATTAGAACACATGAATGTTATTGATTTTTCTGTTTTGATTTCCTAGCCTGCTACTTTGTTGAATTTGTTTATTTTTTGTGGAATTTTTGCATGGTACAGTCTTTTTAAATTTTTTTTACAGGATGTTGCTATGTAGTGCAGGCTGGCCTTGAACTCAAAGAAATACTCCTGAGTCAGCTTTCTGAGTGCAGGGATTACAAGCATGAACCACCATACCCACTTTGATGGAATTTTTGGTTTTCCAGGTAGAAGATCACATCATCTGCAAATAATGAAAATGTATCTTTCTTCTTTTCTACTCTCTCTCTGTCTCTCTCTCTGTCTCTCTCTCTCTCTCTCTCTCTCTCTATATATATATATATATATATATATATATATGATTTCCATTCTGTCTCTTGCTTGATTTGTCTGTCTGTTGTTTCAAATACTATGCTGAACAAGAAGGGAGAGAGTAGGGATCCTTGTTTTATTTCTGATTTTAAAGCAAAAGCTTTCAATTTTTCTTCTTTTAGTATGATGCAGGCCATTACTTTGTCATAAATGGCTTTTATCAGATTGAGGTAAGGTTTTTCTATATCTGTTCTCATCACAATTTTTATAATGAATGGGTATTGGTTTTGTGAAAATCTTTTTCTCCATTTACTGATATGACCATATGTTTTTGTCTGCTGCTTTTTATGTGCCGTGATTCATTTATTAATTTGTATATATTGAAACACCCTCACAAACTGGGAATGAAACTTCTGTGTTCATAATGGATGTATGAATCTTCAAGTGATTTGTTGTCTTCTATTTGCTGGTTTCTTCCCAATAAATTTTTGCACCTATATTCATTAAGGAAAACCACCCGTAGTTTTCTTTGTTAGTGTTTGTTCTTTGGTTTTGTCATCAACGTTCTACTGACTTCCAGAAATAGGTTTGGAATCAGTCCTTCTCTTTCCATTTCATTCAAGAGAGTCAGACATTTTGGTGTTATTATAATGTCCTTAAAAATGCTGTAGAGTTGAGCATTCCCCTGGATCCTTCTAGTTTGTAGATTCTTTTTTAAATTATTGCTCTTATTTCATTGCTTGTTGTTGGATTTTACAGAATTTTTATGTCTTCTTGGTTTTCTTTTGGCATTTCACAGAAGTCTAGAAATGTGTCGATTTTCTTAAGATTTTCCAATTTGTTAGAACTACTATCTTCTGAATTTTAATGCTCTCCATCTGTGATTTTGCCTTTTTATTTCTAATTGCATTGATACGAGTTTTTTTCTTTTTCATTTGGTAAATTTGCTAAGAGCTTTTCTATTTTGTTTATCTTAGCAAAGAGACACATTTTTGGCTAGTTCTTTGTACTGATTTTTTAAAGTGTGACTTTTATTCTGCTATGATTTCTCTCCTTAAACTAATTTTGGTTTTGGATTGTTGCTTTTTGAATATCTTGAGGTTCATCATGATGTTTTTCACTTGTGCTCACTCTGTTTTCCTAATAAAAGAATTGATTGCAATCAGTTTCCCTATTTGGACTGCTTTTATTGTGTTCCATAGGTTCTGATACACTACACTGGTCTTGTTAGATTCAAAAGATAGTTTAATTTCTCTTTTGATGTTTTTCTGTGACCCATTGGGTATTCGAGAGTGTGTTAACTTTCCAGGTGTTCATACATTTTCTGTGATTTCTTTTGTGATTGGTTTCTAATTTCAGTGCACAATGGTTTGGTAGTAGAAAACGGAAGGATTTCGCCTCCTTTGTACATATTTAAGCAGGCTTTGTGAGTGAATATATGGTTTAATTTGAAGAAAGTTCCATGTTCTGCTCAGTAGAACATGTAGCCTGTTGTAGTAGAGAGCCACACTCTGCTGGTATTTATTATAAGTCCATTTGTTCAGAGGTATCAATCAGCTCTGATACTTCTTTTGTCATTTAGTTTATCTGTTTCTTTATGCTAAGTGCATACTGTGTATTCAAAAGTGGGTGTGTAAGATCATAAGGGAGTTCTAACACTGAGCTGAAACTCAGCCCAGGTATATTGTCGTTGTATTATATGAAAAGCATAATTGTACACATTTGTGTTTTCAGAAATAATTGTTTTACTTTTATTGTTGGAGTTTGTGATAGCATAATTGATCAGGCTGAATCTAAAGTTTTTGAATTTCATTTGATAGCACATGAAACAAATGTTTTGAAAACAGAAACTGTGACTTAGTTCTGTGATTTACTAGTTATGGGACCTTAACTGTAACCATCTCAGTTTCCTAGTGTAAAGTGTGAATTACAATGCTTATTCCCACAATTGTTTCAAAAGTTAAATATGCATGTCTAATATTATACATTTAGTACTACAGGTGTTACAGATATATCATACACCATAATAAATTTATACAACTAGTATACAATAAATCTGTACAACTATGGTATGTACGTGTCTAAAGTATGCCAGGAAATGTCAATATCCTATAAAATCATATAGTGGTCATTGATGATGAGTACATTTTTAGAATATTATCGTTTTCTTCCACTGAATGAAATTGTAAATCTCAATCATACTGCACCATAAAAGGACACTTTCTATATCACTGTCTAATAACCAAATGTGTTATATTCTACACTACTCTTCTATAATCTACTTTTAAGATATATAAAAACATCAAGAGTAAGGAAATAGCTTTATAATACTATGTGCCTGATCACTGTTTGGCACAATGCATTTAAGGAGAGATAAAGCCAGAGGGAGAGAGGGCAAGAGAGAATTTCAGACAATTTGAGAACTTTTTGTTATCAAAAATTTTTTTTAATTATTACTTTATCTTTCCATCATTGAGGGTTTTTTTGGGTTGGGGGTTAGAACTTTTTCTTCCTTTTATTTACTTGTTTACTTATTTATTTGTGTTTTAAAATGAATAGAACCCCATATTGGATTTCAAAAATAAAACAGAGAATCCATCATAGTTACTATATTGCATATTGTTATCCTCTAAACAGTTGGTCAGACTATGGGCTTCAGGCTGGAAAAGTCAATCAAACGGTACAAGCCTTAGGCTGTTTCTTTACTTCAGTTGTTACCCTCTCTGCCTTGTTCCACTGAGTCAGCCTGTTCCTTTCGGCTGGGGCACGGCTGGGGCACGGCTGGGGCAGGGCGTTTTCTTCTTTTCTTCCTGCCTGTGTGCTAGCTGGCTCATGAGGGTGTGTGTGTGTATTTGTGTGTTTTGTATGCTGCATCTTTTGCTTCTGCCCCAGCTGGTGTGGCTTCTGCTGGCTCCTGGGGAGGAGGAAACATCTTTCCTCCGGATTCTCTCCCAGGCAGCATGACCTCCACTGGTTCACAGCGGGTGGTGTGGCTTCTTGCCTGGTTCCCCTCCGGCTGGGTCAGCCTCCTCTGGCTCACGTGGTGGGAGTGGTGTCACAATGTTACTCCCTTCCTGGTGCTCCCCAGGCAGTGTGGCCTCTGCTGGCTCAGGGGGGTTATGTGGCTTCCGTCTTGGTTGTCTCCAAGTTGGCACAGCTCTGCTGGCTCACGGGTGATGGCCTGCCTTCTTTTCTGGTTCTCCCCAGCTGGTGCAAGTCTCCACTGGCTCGCTCACGGCGGGACGGTGGGGCTTTCTTCTTGGCTTCCTCTGGTTGATGCAGCCCAAAAAGTGTATTTTTGGTGAAACATAGGAGTTAATTATGTCTGCTAGATAGTTATTATTGATTTTATCTTTAGAACTTGGTCAACAGGTCTTATGGATATCTAAATTATATATTAAACCATTCCATTTTATTTACCAGTAAAAACAGTTTAACAAGTACATAAATTCCACATAAGCAATTGGCTTTGCCTGACCTCTATGAATATTATCAGATCCAGAAGTCGAAGGAGCAATTTCTTGGTTTCCATTGTCCATTACGTGCCCATGTTTTCCTGATTGTAATTGCAATGGTAGCCTCAGCACTGATGTCCGCTAAAATCCCTGGTGGAATAAGGAAAAGGAGCCTCAAACTAATGGAATGTACATAATTTTTGGACCTGTTTCATTCTACAATAAGCACAAAAAACATTTAAATTTTAGACATTCAGTCTTTACTTCCTGTTCCTTGTGTCATTTATCAAATGAATTTTTTTTTAAAGGCAGAGGGAACATTTGAGCAGTGCTTACATAGCTGTTTTGCTTATTGTAACACATTGTTCTACTATGCACAAGAATTATGTGTCATGTATGGATTCAAAATTAGATACTTTCAAGTTTTGTTTCAAAAAGATTTTATGAGGTGGGATAGTTAAAAGGAAACTATGTTCCACATCAATTAAAATATTGTTGCCTCTTCCAGAAAAAAGAACAAATTCATTTCAAGAATTGGGTTTTGAAACAAACATTCTCAGTTGCATTTTAAACTAAACTGAATGCATCTTTAAAATGATACAGTTTTATTTCAAAATTCAAATTAGCAGTTAAGTCTCTTCAAGATACCAAATAACTTTCTGGAAATGCAACTTTTTTTTTTACTTAGGAGAAGAAAAGCAAAACAGAAAAAAGGGTAGAAATAATACAGAATTTTAAAACAATAACAGAAAGAAATCACTAATTGATAAATTACATATTGTTATCTTAGAAGTAGTTGTTCAAGTTACAAAATCAAAGCATAAAAAGTGGACAATAAAAAAAGACAGTACAAACTATTCTGTTTGATAATGATATTGCTGAGTTTTTGTTAGTTTATCAAACAGAATAGTTTGTACTGAATAACTTTTTGCAAAGTGTTGCAAACTTTGAAAGATGGTAGAATAAAGTTAGTTGATTATTTCCTCATGGGGAAAAGCTAATGAAAATGTGACAATTTCATCACTCTTAAAATTTTGTTGTAGATTAATAGTTACAAAAATGGCATGGCTTATATCAATATTGGCAATGTTTAGTATCTGTACATGTAGCACTATATTAGTTCAAACAAGTCAATAATTATAATATTTCTTGATTTTTTAGAGACGTGAAGTGAATTTGATGTGTTACATTAGAGATTTATTTTACAGAGAAAATATTAACTAAAGGCTTAATAGATAAAGAAAATTAGGAAAAGTTAAGTCTGTACTCCCAATCCCTTTGTAGGTAACTTCTCTACATTTAACAAAGTAGTGTTGTGTCCAAAAAATATGAAATCAAAATTATTAGAACCACAAGGGATTAAGATATAAGCTACGTAATCTCTCTTAAGCACATAATTGTAGGTAGAAGGATGCGACTTCACTGAAATCATAGGATTTGTAACAGCATAACATCTTTGATTTCATTTTCTCATTTGTGTGTCTGTTTAGTTATTATTTTGTAGTTTTGCAACTGAAATTAATAAGAAATAGGTAATCATTTTGTTGTCTTATGAAATTCATAAGAAATACATTTTTCCTTTCAATAATCTGTTTACAATCATACCTCATATCTTGTGATCAAAGAATAATTTCTAACTTGAATTATGAATTTTCTTTCCTTTGTTTTCTTTATAAGAAAATTTCTGTGCATTAGTAAAATACATGATTTTATCTTTGCATGTTTTTGAATTTCAGTAAATAATGTCATGAATACATTTCTCTGAGATTTATTTTATAACCCAGTAGAGTTTTGAGATGCTATTCTCTTGATGTGTAAAGGCAATAAATTCTTTTTTACTGCTGCAAAAGTGCTCTTTTCATGGTTATCTAACTTTTCACTCCCTATTGTTCTTTGAATGTACATTTCAATTTTTCCGTATTCTTGTTTTTATAAGCACTGCTTTTTTTTTATTTGAAAGAGAATAAAACAAAAGAGGGCAGTACAGAGCAGATCAGAATAGGACAACATAGGCAACACAGTACTTTACATTAAGACAACCAGACATCAACAGTAGCTAACACCATATCTCTTACTCTGCTATAGTTGAGCATAGGTTCAAATACAATAATATCAAACATAACACAATAGTATAAAGCCATGCATAGAGTGAAAGAATTACGGGGCTTTCTGAACCAAATAACAGAAAATGATCAATGGGTACTATATCTCATTTTTGATAAAAAAAAATTTTGTTTAAACTATCACACATTCAAATTCCAATAAGACACAATGTGATAGATAGAACCAACAGTAGTAGAACAAAAGAAGCATAGTTGGACTTCTAAGAAGGATGGTATTAAATCAGCAATAGCTGTCATAATGTTTTGTTTTCTTCAAAACAGCTGTTCATATCATCACGTATGATATAGTCCAACAAAACAGGATAAAACCATTCCAACTGGTGATTGAAAACTTTGAAAGACTTCAAAGCTATGAGATGGGGACACATGCTTACCATAAAGTCTTATATACTCTTACCAAATCTCATACTAGGGAGACTATATGGTATTTACACTTGTGAGTTTGGTTTATTTCGCTTAAGAGAATGGTCTCAAGTTGTGTCCATTTATTTATAAATATCTCAATGTGATCATTCTTTATAGCTGAGTAGTACTCCATTGTATAAAAATGCCACAACTTTTTTATTCATTCCTCAGATGATGGGTACTTAGGTTATTTCCAAGATCTGGCAATTACAAATTGTGCTGCTATAAACATGGGTGCACGTATATCACTGTGGTATGATGTTTTCAGTTCTTCTGGGAGTATGCCTAGAAGTGGAATAGCTGGGTCAAATGGGACTTCCAAACCCAGGTTTTGAGGAATTTCCAGACTGACCTCCACATTAGTTGCACCAGTCTACACTCCCACCAACAGTGTAGAAGAGTTCCTTTTTCCCCACAGCCTCTCTAACACTTGTGTTGGTAGTGTTTTCTATCTTGGCCATTCTTTCTGCAGGGAGATGGAATCTCAGTGTGGTTTTAATTTGCATTTCTCTCATGACTAATGATGATGAACATTTTTTCATGTATTTATTTGCCATTCAGATTTCTTCATCTGAGAACTGTGTATTCATTTCAGATGCCCATTTTTGGATTGGGTCTTTGAATTTCGAGGGTCTGATTTGTTTTAATTCTTTATAAGTTCTAGACAGAAGTCCTTTGTCTGAGGCACTGTTCATGAAGATTTTTTCCCAATTTGTTGGTTTTCTTTTCACTCTGCTGGAAACCTCTTTTGACATGCAGAAACTCTTTAATAAGATGTGGTCCCAGTTATTGATTCTGGGAAGTACTTCCCGTGTACTTTGGTTCTTGTTCATGAATTCTCTTCCTACCCCTATATCTTTGAGGTTTTTACCTACTTTGTCTTCCAGTAGT